>JAGKQL010000009.1:2409535-2438110 GCA_018398635.1 Cyprinodon brontotheroides | reverse complement strand
GTGTTGTTGGTGCAGACAAAAAACAAAACAAAATAGCAAAATAAGATAGAATATATATAAAATATATATATATATATACACAGAAGCTATATACAAACAGTAGACTGTGCGTTAATGTAACGCAGAAATCCTGAATGGGGGAGAGAAACATTGTTCAGTGTCACGGGCGGGTCTTGGCCTTGTTGATAAGGCCGATAGCAGATGGGAAAAAACTGTTTTTGTGACGGGAGGTTCTGGTCCTGATGGACCGCAGCCTCCTGCCAGAGGGTAGTGGCTGAAATAGTCTGTGACTGGGGTGCGAGGGATCAGCCACAATCTTCCCTGCACGCCTCAGAGTCCTGGAGGCGTGCAGCTCAAATATTCTTTCTATTATCATGATTTGTGGACGGTCCCCTTCAATTCCTTTTAAACATCAGTCTTTGTACTAAAATATTTTTTTTATCTATCATGATTTGTGGACGGTAAGATCTAAGCAGAAACGCATAATCATCTAGTCCAGATCCTCTTGTAATTCAGTGAGAGGGTGGTGAGTCATGATTTTTATCAAGAGCTTCGGACCCACATGCAGATAAACCAGTTCAGAGAGACCAGGGGAAAAGTTTTAACTGGTTTATTGAAGAGATAATGCAGAGTGAAGTGTTGCTCTATGTGAACACTGCTCAACCGGGAACTGAAAAGTGAGGGGGAAGACACAGCGATTAGTTCCAGGCTCAGTGGGAAATTTGATTCATGAACTTGGAGAGGAGGATTTGGTTTCCGACTCACGTTTCCAGAAGTTATTGAATCTTCGACTCCAGTGTGTACGCTGATGTTCCAGTGTTTGTCTGATATGGTGGAGGTGGAACAGTTTTACCTAGAATGCAGTTGTTTATAAGTTAACGGAGAAGCTGACTGCCACTTAGATTTCTTGCGGTACTTGGAAGCGGGCTGTGGGTGCAGATGAATCCCTTGCTCAGTGTGAAACTCAAACTATCCCTTGGGGAAAGTAGATCTAAACCTCCAGTTTGAATCCCCCAGCTCAGTTTGAGGCTCAGTTGATCCTTCCACAGGGGAAAGAAGGTCCGAAAAATCCAGTTTGCAGGATGACTTCCTGCCGAGGCAAAGACAAAAACAAGATTAAAACTCAGGTTGACAAGAACTCAGTTTGACTCAGCAAAACTCAGCATGGCTAGAGTACCCAAAACTGGCAAACACTCTGGCGCCAAGGTTGTGGCAGTCAGCAGCTTAAGAACACTCCGTTAACGAGGGAAACCATCAGCAGGTGTGTGAGGGAGGCGGTGACCAGAACCAAGCCTCCTGGTGGAGGAAGGGAGACAAACACAAAAACACAAACACACAGACAGGAATCCTGACAGGGGTGGGTCAGTGAAAAACTGGCATTATGCAAGCCCAGGAGAATGCCAGTGGCTGGAAGCTGGAAGGTGGACTGCCACTATCATGGCCATTTTGAATGGCTGCTACTGCAAATATTGGTTTTAATTGAATGGAATTAAAAGTTTGGACTGTTTATAAAAGTTTATAAACTTATCAGATTTGGAACTGCAAAAGGAGAAGACAGGATAACAGAATATTTAGCTTTAACAAATAAAATAAAATGTTTTATATAAACAAAGGCAAAAGTAACATTTCTTTTACTTCTTATGAAAGCACCATTTACTTAAATGATGCTAATGCATTTATGCGGGTGTAGCTTTACATCAGTGGTGAAGAAAAAAATGGCCTTCTTGTTACCCTGAACTATTCCCTATAATGCCCATGAATGTGACACTGGCCAGCAGGACATGGAGGCTTCAGCTGACTTTGTAGAGCAGTGTGGTTTTATTTTCATAATCCAGGATAAAATATGATAAAACACTGAAGAAATTACACTTCAAGAAAAGCAACTTTATTCTCACGACAAGAGCAGGAAATGCTTTTCAAGTTTTTTTCTTTCCGGAGGAACACCACTCTGCAGCACATTGTGTTTCATGCTCCACGATGTGCATTAAAACTGTGCAATGCACAATTCCACAATGTTTAAATAAATGTTTAAGGTCAGATTTAGTGTTTGGAAATAGGGTGTAAATAATAATCGTTTTTTGTATCGATGCATCGATCCAACAGCCGACGATCCGATGCATCGACGCGTCGATCAAGATAATCGATTCATGTTTTTTTTCCTCCTCGGTCTATTTTTTTTATCCATTTGCTCCTGGGCGTATTCTCCCTCCCGTGCTGCGGTGGCGCCCTAAACCCATTTTTGCCCTCCTACCTCGCTTCCAGGTTTATACTCTTACAGCAGTGTGTTGCAGTTGAGCTTCACAGTAGACATTTTTAAATTATGCTCTCAGTATTGAAGCGTGGTCTGTGCTACACGCTGGCGGGTCTAGAGATGGCGAGTCGAAGTCGGTGAGGAAGTGGGGGCGAAGTTTAGTCCGACGGCGGCCCGTAGGAGGGACATGAGGGGCCAAAAAGAAGCTGGGAGATCCAGCGCTGGAAAAAGGGGTCCCAGCAATCTCATGCACCTCAGCTCTGCTAGCGGGGTCAAACTTCAAGAGTTGTTTTTCCGCAATTTGGTCATAAAACAAAACAAGCGGCCTCCTGTCTGCTGCACTGTCTGTCTGCGGTCAGCTACAATCTGGGAGAGAGGAGCAGCGGGCGTCTCAGAAGAGGCGGCAACGCCGCCACTCCTGAGCCTTCTCTTCTTCTTTTTTTAATGGCGGTTGGCAAAACAACTTATAGGTTGCATTACCGCCACCTTCCAGAATGGAGTATGGACCAGACAAACTATTATATTCTCCCTAAAATACCCTTGCTCTTCTTAGAAAATTAAAAATACTCCCAAAAACTACATCCCCAGATGACCTTTGAAACAATTCCCTTATATCTAGTTTATTTTTATTCCTGTCTAACTCTCTACACAACATCTCTCTTTCCTGAGTATATTTATTACTTTCTAAAAAAATATTTGGACAGTTTCTCTGGAGCCGAGGTATTGCATTGAACTCATTACACTGATATTGTGCAGTATTTTTTTTGCAGTATTTTTTTGATGCAACTTTTCTACTTCTGTTATTTGCTGTTGTTTCCAAAAAAAAAAGGCATAACAATATTACAGCTTTCATTGATTTATTTCAGTCAGTGGAGTGGGCATCAAAACTAGGAATCCATAATAAAAAAATTTAACGATTCTTTAAAATTTGAAGGGCTAGAACAGTTTCTGATGGTTATTTTACATCCAACTCTATTTAACATGAGGACATGCCTTAGTAAATGTTTTTATTGCATTTACACGCCTAGTTTGAAACAAAGTTTTCATAAACCTTTTAACAACATACTGTATCATTTGTCAAAACAGTCTTAAAGTTTAGCAAAACCTAATAGTGAACTTCCAAAAGCTCATATCTCTTCCAAATCAGTTTACTTTTCCTTCAAGAATGTATTATTTTCCAACATAAATAAACGTCATTGTCGACAATAATATTAAGTTTCTTCTCTGTTCTTCAACTGATGTTCTCAAAACAGACGGGGTGTTCTTAGCCCTCTTGGTGCTTCTCACAAAATTAACCTAGATAGTTCAGCATAAAGACAAATTTCATTGGCGCGAAGCTTATCTCCCTACCAAACATTTTATTTTGTGGCAAAGCACTTTCTGCCTCATAGAAATTGTCAGTGACTCCAAAATGCATCATCCTTTTGGCAGTATATGACGCCACCTGTTGAATGTGAGATGTTTTATGCGTTGTTAGAGGACCATTGAAATGTAGAATAGCGTAGGGTACAGGATCAATGCCGGTGATCAGAATTTAAGGCTGTAAAAATTAGCAATAGAATTTATTTATCAGTGTGACAGCCAAGATTTAACAACATTGCATACTGCAAATGCTGTTTTTATTTACTTCACAGCCACAAGTGTTAAAGGAATATTTACACCCAAAACATTTTTTGCCTTCATTTTCTACAATACACTGTGTTAACTGCTCTGGAGTACCAGAGACATCTAAAATGCATCTGGAGATCTGGAGGCTGTCTTGCCAACTGCTAAGCATTGGAAATAATGGAGGTCCATGACAGTCGAGGCAGAAAGGTCCATATGGTGCACAAATGCGATGCCGAAACATTTCCCTTGTCTCCTTACCCTGTAAAAGGTATTCAGTGTACGAAGTTCAGTAGCATCGATTTATGCCCGCAAACTAATTCACCAGTTAGAATAGTCTTAGAGCATCAACTATGGTGTATAGCAGATCCTGTGAGCGTTCTCTTCCCAGAGGAAACCCGCTGACAGACAATCAGTCCAGGGTGGGGATGTGAGGGGTCATTGACAGTGGTGTCAACTCATGCTCTTCCTCACGATTGTTACTGCAGTCTCAGACAAATTTCATTCGCTGTTTCTTTCTTTGCAGGCAGCGGCATTATCTTCTTACCAAAGCATTTATTATTTTGGTAGGCAAATGCACTTTCTTCCTCATTTTTGAAATGCGCTGGTTTCAGGCGGGCGATGAGCGCTGGCTTCAGGAAATCTACACTGTTTGCATCAGAAGCTTTTGGCAGTAGCCGTATGAGCAAATTTCACGATGTTTTCCCTCAGGACGCCGGGTTATTGAGCTGAGCAGTATGGAGGAATATTGACGTTTTGTGGACTTTATGAACCTTTCTGGCTAAAAAATTAGCAATAGACCTCCATTATTTGAATCATAAAGCCCAGTGCAGCGCAAAGCCCTCCCAGATCTCCACATGCATTTGAGATATCAAAAAAAAACTATAGAGTGTTGTTCAGCATGGGTGGGGTAGAACATGAGGCTGATAATTATTTATACATTATTACAAGTCCTTTAACTTCCAGAACCAGAGACAATAAAAGCACTGGGATCTACTGTATGCTTAACGCATAAGGTGGCGTACAGTCATACAGTCCAAAATAAATATGGTGCAAAATGCGGCCGAAGCATTGACTTGTCTCCTATTTAAAAGGATTTCGTAGTTCAGCAATATTTATGCTGCAAACTAATTCACCAGTTCAATAGTCTGGAGTTCAACACCTGAAGCAGATGCTGTGAAGTCTCTTCCCAGAGGGCAGCAGGGAGTCAATCAGTCCATGGTGGGGATGTAAGGGGGGTCATTGACAGTGGTGTCAAAAGTTCACACATTGTTACTTAAGTAGAAGTATAGATACTGCAGTTTAAAAACACTTTGGTAAAAGTTGAAGTATCAACTTGACCTCTTTTACTCAAATAAAAGTGAAAAAGAAGTATGTAGCTCAAAACTACTTAAAGTATAAAAAGTAACCTGATTAAACAGACACATACGAGGAGCATAATATTCAGTGGCTTTTGCTCCCGCTTATCTTGCGCTTGGCGCCTCCTGGCTTTACTGGTTGGGAGATTAAGAGTATGAATGAATGAATTAATATTTACTTATTTCAGACAATAATAATAGTAACAAATTAACAAATAAAATAAATAAATCAAATTAACAAATAATATAAATAAATCAAAGGAACAAATAATAATAAATAAAACAATTCCAATTTCAGAAATGATCAAATAATAACAATAATTAAATCAATTTCAGAAATACTAACAAATGTGTATCACATAAAAAGTGATTGGTAAACATTAACTTAAATTTCTTGTTCCGATTCGATTTAAATAATTTGAACATAAATAGAAATGCACTAAACAATGTTTACCATTAACAAGCATTATATTTACCCTAATGTCTGTCATTGAGTATTTCTTACTGTAAATTGTCTGAAAAGGGGTATGAAGAAGTAGAACTTATTTTTCATACCCCTTCTCCCTCTAGTTGCACTGAAAGTAACCTAAAAGTACCTTCCTGTTTAACATTTATGTTTTACATACACACCCACATACATACATATACATACCCATTTACATACCACATATTTACATACACACATGCACTACCTACACACACACATCTGGCCTAAATCCACATTCACACCCACGTTCCACAGCACTCTGAGTACTGAGATCCATCACTCTAACAACAACTGCAGCGTCAGGCCACGCGGGAGCAGAGGACCAACATACATTCATGTGTATATATGTACTGGCGTCATCCTCAGTACATGACATCCCTCCTTTCTTGGATAAAAACTTTACCCAATGCATTAACAACTACAACTGATCAAGATTCTCAAAGCATCACATATCACATATAATCTTTAAAATAAATATCTACACGCATAATGACATTGCGTTTTAGTCTACTCTCACAATTAACATTTTAGAACTCTTTTTTTTTTAAAAAAACATTCTTCAAAAGATATTCTCAGAGTAACTTCTTTTCCTTTTTCCCTTATTTAAACTCATAGAACCATTTCTGCTTCCGATATTTTCACTTTCAATTTCTTTTAGCTGAACACATCTGAACATTGAAACATTAATAATTTAACAACCTGCTGAATTCACTAAACATAAACATTCCATTTTTCCCCAATGCATTCATCACTTAGTTATGCAGACTGTGAATCTCTCTGACTGTTTTATTTCTCTGCAAGGCCGCTCAATGCGTTCTGATCAGAGGTTGGCAGGGAGATGACCCTGAGTGATTGTCTCTGGTGTGGGCCTCACAGCATGTTCAGCACAAGCCTCTCTCACTCTCAGTGCCTCACTCTTGCCAGTTAAGGGTGTCTGCTGGTGTGTACACCTTAACATGTGTGGTATTTCTGGAGTTCTGAGCTCCAATAGGTAACTGAACCACAACATTGTTACCGTTCCTACTAACTACAGTGTCTGACTATATGTTGTGGTTGGTTTATCAACCTTGTCCTGTTTCAAAGGACTTTATCTCAACTTGCACCAATGTTGGTTTGGCTCTGCACACACGCTGGCCTGCATACACTGCATACTTGCCCTTGTGTTCAGCATTGGTATGTCCTGCCTCGATGTTGTTTCTTGGCGTGTTGATGTCTGGCAGTTTTCCCCTAAAGGCGCTGCAGCCTCCACACCACACAGTGAGACAGCTGCTCAGGAGAACAGCTCTCTATGGTGCTTCTGGAGAAGGTGGGGGAGGATGGATGGGGGCAGGTGGGCTCTCCTCATCCTCCACAGGATGGACCACCAGTGAGGTGGTGTTTCCAGTCCAGGTGAGGGTGTCTGTGATGAATGTGGTGCTGCTGACCACCTCTACAGCTGAGCTGTTGATGAGCAGTGGAAGCGTGGTTAGGCGGTTCTTCCTGAAGTCCACCATGATCTCCTTGGTCTTCTACCACCTTCAGGATCAGGCTGTTATCTCTGCTCCACCAGCTGCTCCACCTCCCTCTGTAGTCCAGGTCGTTGTCGTCTCTGATGAGGCCCACCACCGTGGTGTCGCTCTGCAAACTTCACCATGTGATCGGGTGGTGAACCTGGGGGCGCGACGCAGCCCTGAGGGGAGGGCTTAGACTGATGACATCAGAGGCGTTCTGTCCGACCCGGTGTCGACTGAGGTCTGTTGGTGAGGAAGTCTAGCAGCCAATAGCAGAGGGGTTTATTGAAGCCCAGCTGTTCCAGTTTGCCCATCAGATGCTGTGGGATGATGGTGCTGAAAGCTGAACTGAAGTCCAGGAACAGCATCCATCGTGGGTGTTCTTCTCCTCCAGGTGTGCCAGGCTCAGGTGGAGAGCAGCAGAGATGGCGCTCCTCAGTGGAGCGGTTCCGTCGGTAGGCGAACTGGAACGGGTCAAATGTTGGCTGGCAGACTGGAGACGATGTGTTCTTTAACCAGCCTTTGGAAGCACTTCATCATGATGGGAGTCAGAGCGACAGTCATTGATCATTGAGGTAATGTGAGGCTTCATTAGGGCCAGAATAATGGAGGCAGACTTGAAGCATGCTGGCACTATAGATTGGTCCAGCGAGGTGCTAAAAATTTCAGTGAGTACACCAACAATGAACACCTGCCCAGGTATGTTTTTGGGGCCTGGGGCCTTTCTTGGGTTGACTCTCCTCAGAGTCTTCCACACGTCAGCTGGGTGAAGGCAGGGTGCCTCCTCTCCCTGATATGGAACGACTTTCACTGCTGGAGGATGTTTAGTGCCTCAAACCTCCCAAAGAAGTTATTTAGTCAACTTGAGAACTCAGCATTGTCTAAATAACCATGCCAATAGCTATGAAATGATTCCAACATGTTGGCATGGTAGCAGTGTTCTTTGTCAGAAAGTCAAAATATTAATAGCTGAATTATTCACAAAACAAAGCAAGCAGAGGTGAAAAAGTCTTCATTAGCGAGCATCTACATAGAGCTGCATGAGATACAGTAATTTGTGTTATTCAGTCATTGCTGTGACATCAAAGGGTTACATTGGATGGTGTTCATTCAAGGCTGCTGCCTCCAAACCATGTACCACCTGAATGAAATCATTGGAATTTTAAGATTTGACCCTTTATTTTTCTCAGAATTTGATGACAGTATTAACATGGAATCTTGTCCCTGGAGTAAATAACATCAATAACAAATAAATATTTCACCAGGCAACACTGATCAAAAATGTCAGGAAATCTCTGGAGGCTCTCTGCATCTGGACTAAAAAAATGAATTAGAAATCTTATGCGCAACACATTCCTCACACTGGATCCTTGGAGGAGATTGGATTCACTGTGAGATTAGTGGTCGGCTGCCTGGGCCAAATACCACATTACACAGCATGTGAAACTCAGATTGCACAATGTTCATTAGTGATTTGAAATGAAAAATATTTGGCAGAACATGTTTAAATGTTTAGATCCAATGCATTTTTTGGAACGAAGCAAACATCCAAAGAGATGTCATCATTTTTTATGTCTGTTCCATTTTATTAGCAGGAAACGTTTCAGGCTTTCGTCTCTCAGGCAGATAAAATTCATAATCTCATCTTCAAGAGGTTCTTGTCAGGCTAAACTCTTTAGCTCAGACACATTTTTAATCTATTAATGATCTATTACTGGATAATGGGAGGTATTTATGTGTAACATCATATACACTGGTTAGGCATAGCATTAAGACTGCTGGCAGCTGAAATACATCCCACTGATTATACTGTTTTTGGCACTTGTTGGTCGGTGGGATGATAAACAGTAAAACTGTATTATCCTCATATTATGTATTAGAACATGGAGGAAATTGCCTCTGACTAAAAGCATTGCAGAATCTTTAGCTCTTGTGTAATATTCAATTCAATTTTAATATTGTAATTCACTTTACTTATATAGTGTCAATTTACAACACATGTTGTCTAAAGGCCCTTTACGCAAACAACTCAATCAGACCATCCAGACAGATCGGTTAAAAAGATTCTATCAAGTAAAACCGGCTGATTGCAACGAGTCAATATCTTTCAGATCAGGCTCCTCCTGGATGAACATGAGGACGACAGCATTCACATCCATTTTGTTGTTGAGTCTTTTATCAGTCCCTCACAGCGAGCATGTATGCAGCGACACTAGAGAGGAAAAACGTCCTTTTAACAAGTTAAAACTTCAGCAGAACCAGGCTCAGTGTGATCTGTCATCTGCTAAGACCAACCCAATTTAAAGGAGAGATAAACAGACATAGAAAAAGAAGCAAAAATACAAAAACAGAAAGGTAAATCAGATCCATGGTTGGCTCTTGTCAAGGGATAAGAGCACATCTGGTTAATCACAGTAAAAGCTGAGCCAATAGCTATGTTGAGGAGAGATACAGGACTAAACACTAAAAAAAAAAAAAACAGGCCTAACTCAAATCAGGTAATTATAAACAAATCAGAATCAGAATCAAACATACTTTAATAATCCCAGAGGGGAATTTCTTTTGGGCTGCTTAGTGGCACAGTGGGTAGCACTGCTGCCTTGCAGCAAGAAGGTTCTGGGTTTGATTCCCAGCCTGGGGTCTTTCTGCATGGAGTTTCCATGTTCTCCCTGAGCATGTGTGGGTTCTCTCCGGGTACTCCGGCTTCCTCCCAAAGTCCAAAACATGACTGTTAGGTTAATTGGCCTCTCTAAATTGTAAGTGTGTGCATGAATGGTTGTTTGTCTCTGTGTTGCCCTGTGATGGAGTGGCGACCTGTCCAAGGTGTACCCTGCCTCTCGCCCATTGACTGCTGGAGATAGAGATAGGCACCAGCACCCCTTGTGACCCCAATTGGGACAAACGTGTCAGATAATGGATGGAAATTACTTTTGTTACACGCTCCAGATATACAACAGTTATATATATATATGCATATATATAACTCCAAATAAAGTCATAGTGACGTTGTGCAAAAACAGTGCAAGGAATGAATAAATGTCAATTACAGAGGTGGGGTGTCTGGATCACTTGAGGGAGGCGTTGTAGGCTCTGTGGTGCATCGGGTAAAAAGGAGTCTTCTGCTGAAGGAGCTCGTCTGCTGGACCAGTGTGTCATGGAGAGGATGCACTGAAAAAAAAAAATAGAGGTTGACAGAACTTACATTTTCTAGGCAACGTGATGCATTTGGTTTTTTGAGTTTTCTTTACTTAAATTCACTGTGGTTGAGTTTACAAAGATTTTTTGAGTTCTGCCAACTTAGGTTTTTGGAGTGTTACATAGAAATTTTGAGTTCTACCAACTTAGGTTTTTGAGTTTTACCTTTAAGTTCTGAGTTCTATCAACTTTGTTTTATGAGTTTGACATATACATTTTGAGTTCTACAAACTCAGATTTTGTAGTGTTATCTGCAAGTTGAGTTCTATCAACTCAGTTTTTTTAGTCCTACCAATCGTCTTCACTACCAATCATTCAACACACAAAAAATTATGTTAATACAACATTTTTATTGCTTCAAGCCAAACATTGCATCAATAGATACAGTATAAAACCATGTTCAACAACATAATCTTAACTGCACAGATCAAAGTAACCTGACACTGGACCAGAATGTTCTAGATTCGTAAGAGGGATGATGAGGGAAAAAACAGTAAGACACCATTTTAGTAAGAGGAAAACACACAGGTAATTTTTTGTGAAGTAAGTGTATTAACATATATGAAAAAATAACAGTTTTACAAATTTGGACGGCCTTCAGTTTGTTTTTTTCAATTGTAGTCTCTTTAAATTGGGTGCACCCTTTTAAAAAAAATAAAATGAAATAAAATGTCTTGTTTCCCAACGGAAAAAGAAAAAGGTTTTCCCTTTTTATCTCTAAGTTTTTCTTTTTAGTCCTACCACTCCGACAGGACGATGAATGCAAGAAAAGAAAGTCCTCTTCAGTCCAAATCCTTCTCTTCACTCCAAATCCAGATGTTCACACGGTTGGCTCGCCATCTCCATTTAAGGAGAGAATCCAGAATCCAGGGTATCCAAAAAACCCTGCCTGCATAGCACAACAGGGCTTAGTTAAATCCATTCACTTCTTGTTCTTAACTGTACAGTTTATATCTCTCCAAGTATGATAAATTTCAGTGTGTAATGTAACTTTTCTAACTCATTACGAATTAACTGCTGCATTACAGGGTTAACATATAAAATGTTAATGTCACTGTTTTTCTTGTAAAGCAAATAAAATCATGAAAGCAAAAAATCCACATGTAAATGATTATAAAACCACTTACAGCTGAACAGTAAATACCCACATCGGATTAAGAAAGTAAAATAATGTAGTCTTGTAATATTCTGTGCCTGAGTGCAACAACACTGCACTACATAAAACAATTTAGAAATTTAATAAGTTATTACACTCAACTTAATGTCTCTTTTCATTTGTACAATGAAAATAACAGGCACACTCTTTTCTCCACGCATAAACACTCACCCGCACATGCGCGGCATAAACACGCACGCGCACACGCGCATTATAAACGCGCACGTGCGCTGCTTTTCCTTTCATCAGAACGTGAAAAACATGTGAACTCATGCTTCAACTCGGTGGCAATACACCACAAGGGAATGCTAACTCACGGAGCTAACCGCTAACTGTCTGTACTTTGCAGCACTCACCGGGAAAACTGGTAAGGTCCCAGGGTCGTTCCTCCGTGGTTCTCCAGATGCATAAAATCACAATGTCCGCCAATCTTCTCAAACACGAGGGAAAAAGGCTGTGCCCTTGAAGAAACCGATAGGAAACCCCGTACCGTAGTGGGCGTGTCCATGAACATAAGCAGTGCGCATGCCCATGAGTTTACAGTTGAGGGAACTCAAAAAATCTTGTATAGACGATTTAAAACTCCTTGTTAAACCAACTTCTGAGAATTTGAGTTGGGCAAACGTGTATTTATTTGTTAGATGTCAAATTTATATTTCTGAGTTGGATTACAATACAATTGTGTGTTAGAACAACAATTGCCATATACTTTTTTAACAGTGTGAGGTGAGTCATCTGTTACTAGACTGTGTGCCTAGACACACCTGTCTCTGCCACCAGTGGTCAGGGTGTCCAGCTCCTCCCCCACAACATCACCGCCCTCTTGATCGTTTGTCTCAGTCCTGTTGCTGGCTCAGCTTACCCTCAGCCCACTGCAGCCCCCAGCATGTGACAGCAAAGAAGAGCGTGCTAGCAACAACAGACTCATAAAACATCCTCAGCATCGGCCTCACAGATGTTAAAGGACTTCAGCCTCCTCAGGAAGAATAGTCGCTTCTTTGGCCCTTTTTGTAGACCGCCTCGGTGTTTCTAGTCCAGTCCAACTTATTGTTAAAGTACACTCCCAGGTACTTATACTCCTCCACAGTGTCAACAGGAACCCCCTGGATGGAAACAGGGGTCACAGGTGTTTTTTTCCTCCTCAGATCCACTATTAGCTCCTTAGTCTTTGTCACGTTGAGCTGCAGGTGGATTCAGCTGACTCCAAGTGACAAAGTTGCCCACCACAGTGCTGTATTCACTCTCCTTTGGCATTCTTGTGACTGACCTGAGACTCCTGTCTTGGAGAATCCGATAACCCGCCCCGAAGAAGTTCCAGCACTTTCTTTTGGTTTCACTCAATAAACTTGCTTACTTTTTAAACTTTTTCTTTTCGTTGTGGGTCTTCTTAGGAAGGATAACTGGGGTCCTCCAAAATTTCTTTTGTCTCAACTTCGACAATCAGCATTTCTTAGTCCAAGCCTTCGATAAGAAATCCCCCTTGAAGTCGTGAGATGCGTTGTTGGAACTCGTTGCGACTGGATAAAAAAATAAAAGAATTCCAAGTTTTTCAGCATAAAGTAAATATTTTTGATCAAGAAAACAAAGCTGCTTCTTTATATGTTAAAGTACGAATAGTTTGCATCTAACAGTCTTCATTTTTGGGAATATATTAACATCTTCTTGGCCTTCCTCTTCCTGTTTGATACCATTGTAGCTGCAGATCTTGACATATTGGCTTCCAACTGATCAGAATATAGCTTGGCTCCATATTTTGACGGTGAAGGACGGAGAAGAGGTTACATTTGGTGGAGGTGCGGCAAATGTGGAATAGTTCTCATTGGTGAACACGACTGTGCAAGTGCTCTGCCGGACCTTTGTGTGCGGGGCAGTGTGATCTGGACCACCTGGATCCCCCATGGCTCAACCAACGATCAACGATCCTTGGCGCCAATCATCTCCTCCTGGCGGTCATTTCCCCAATGTGAAGCAAGACCAATTCTCGTCATTTATTTTTTAGTTTATCCTCACCTCATGGTATCTCTCTTTGCAGTCTGCTCTGTTTGTCCTATCTGATCTTGGATTCTTCCGGCTTCTGAACCTGGAACCGTCTTCTGACTTCGGACTTGGATTTCCCTTCTGGACTCTGTTGCTGCTCGGCGTCGGCTGCCGCCTGCTCCGCTCGCTCTCTAGGAACTCTGGGGGAGTCGCCCGCCGCATCTGGGTCCTACTTCCTGAGATCATTACACTGCCAGGTTATCACCCGCAAAGCATTATTCAATACAGCATTTTGTTCTTTCATTCCCTGCCTCTCATCACAATCCTTCGTATATGTGGGTCAGAGAAATAGAAATGATTTTCCTGCGGACTAGTCCACCTGAGCATGTGTCTCAAACCCCCTATGATGCTCAGGGTGCAGAAGGTTCCTCCTACAGTGCTTCCTAATGTTTAAGTCTTCTCCAGCAGATTTTTCCCCAAAGATGAGACCAAGGTCTCCTTTATCCAAAGACTATGGTCACCTATAATCAAGGTACAAATTTAAGAGCAAAGTCAAAGCATGAAAGGCTGCATTTGAGCTATCACCCACAACATGAATATTGAAATCCTCCACTATGATGACCTCATCAGTTTTTAGCACTGTATCAGATAGAGAGTTTAAAAACTAATCTTAAGTTTGCTCATTGCTAAATGAACCATTGCTCACTATTCTAGATTACAAACCTTGAGAACCAGAGGCGGACTTAGGAAATTAGGGGCAAATACATGCATGGGTCCCTCTGAATTAGGCAGGGGTGTCAAACTGGTTCCAGAAAGAAAGAGTGGCTGCAGGGTTTTCTTTCCAACCAAGCAGTTATCGCACACCAGACTCAAGTCATCTCATCAAGGGGTCCATCTCAACATGATGACTTGCTGTAGATTACAGTTGTATTGTTTTGTTGGACAAATAAATGACAGTTGTACCTGTATAAATTGTACAACAAATAAAACAACACCCATTATACAGATACAGAAATTTTAATACAATAGACATCATTATCTGTTCTAGGTTGTGTCCCTCTCTTCTTGTCCACTTTCTTCTTGTTTTCCTCTCTATGTTTTTGTATTCAGCTGACTTTTCATGCTGTGTCTCTAAAGGAATGAAAGATTTTTTCAAGCACTAAGCTCACTTAGCTGATTGCTCCTTCCTGTGTTTCAAAAAGGCCAAAGTAAATAACCCAGTCCTTCTTTTCACTGTAGACAAGCCATGATCTGCTTATCTGTTCTCCATTTTTCATTTGGATGAAATAATAGCTGCATGAATCATGACAGCAGACAAGATAGAGGAGAGCAGGAGAGGGTTACCAATCTACTTGTGTCATAATTAGAACGTGTGACTCTGAATAGGCGCAAAAACTGAGACAGTTGGATTATGAGAAAAAGTTTATTGAAAAAATGGAAATGGACAAGATTGGATTTCGGCTGGTTGGAGGTCTGGTGTGCTCTGCTGGAAAAGATAGGGAGGATGGTGAATAAACTGAGCTTTGGGATTTGTGAGAATTTGGTTTGGATGGTGAACTCACGGAGGTGGCGGCTAGGGCTTGGTCTGGGGGAAGAAGTGCTGTTCAGTGATCCGGGTTGTTGGTGCAGGTCCAGATTCTCTCTCAGTGTTGGTTTGTTGGAGGGTGGACAGGCAGGCGAGCGCAGGCAGGAGGGCTGAGAGATGGATCCGGGGTTCTTCTCTGGAAAGAGAACGTTCCAGTTGTCTCTCAGACTCTGATTCCAGACTTGGGTTTCCAGGCCTTAAACTGGATGGCTTTCTGGAAGGAGATCACAGGGACGAGGTTAGGTTTAGGTCTCACAGAAAATGAGGCTTACAAAGAGTTGGTCTGTACCACGCAGAAACGAACTGACGCCTTCCTCCTGGTTTTAGCTCCTTATGAAGACTGGTAATTAGCTCTGATGGAATGCACCTGCCCGTCCAGCCCTGCAGAGGAGAGGGAGAAAGAAAACACAGACCTGCACCTAGACCACAGAGTATGACAACTTGCTCTGGAGAGCAGAGTTTGCTGCTTTTAGATGTTGTCTCCAAAGTTTCCAGTATCAGAAAAGGTTGGGGGTTGAGACACACTTATTATTATGAGCGCTCTGGTGGCATTTTAGGAAAAAGATTGTTGTCCAAATCATAATTATTGTCCACAAAAAAGTAATAGCTGTATTAACTGTACATGTAAAAGGAGTTTTATGGGACCGCCAAGAACTTGGGGCCCTAGGCAACTGCCTAGTATTGCCTAAATCCACCCCTATTGAGAATACCACCCCCCACTTCAGATATTAATCATAATCGGTCGTTTGCCTATAATAATTGCATTTAAAGAAGTCCTCTGAATATAAGAGAAGCATAACTCTTCAAATTTCTGTTGATATTTGACTTTCGCCCCTTTTTCAAGACTGTACTTTTATCTCTACACTTCTAAGAATAGCCGTGAAAACCCATTTAGGCGCCTCTGCAGTTATGTCATCATATGAAACTTGAGTGCTTTAGTGGTCAGAGGACTGGTTACCATCAATCAGCCTCCTCTGTCTGCACAGCCACAACCACTTGCTCCTGGGCTCACTTAAGCTCCACAAGTTGTATTTGTGGTTTACCATAATCCCTGACCTCATGAATAAACTGGTGGGGAAGTCTATCTCACTGAGACTTGCTTGTGTTGAGCTCTGGCTCAGGGAACCAAAGCTTTTCTCCTTTATGTTTCATGCATTGAGTCTGCATAAAAGGAGCCCATCCAAATAATGTCACATAAGAGTCACAGTTCAATAGTTTGGCTTTGATCAGCAACTTGCTGAAGGTCCTGGAGTGGATCCACATGCTGGATGTCTTTCTTTTGAACATATGTACACACCCCCACTCTCATGGTTTCTTTATGTATTTTGCCAGTTCACATATGCAATGATGACAGACGCCATGCAGAGTTCTGTGAGCTGAGAAGTTCTCAGACAAGGAAACCCCACATAAAAGGGAAATAATCACTCGTTGCTTCCAACATTTGCAAGGATGCATGGAGTTTAGCGGCTGTGTGATTCTACTCCATCCTAAAGGGTTGGCACATTTTACAGTAATGCAACTTCAGCAAAGATTTCTAATACTACTAAAACATGTAAAATACATGCACATACAGTGGGGCAAAAAAGTATTTAGTCAGCCACCAATAGTGCAAGTTCTCCCACTTAAAAAGATGAGAGAGGCCGGTAATTTTCATCATAGATATACCTCAACTATGAGAGACAAAATGAGAAAAATCCAGAAAATCACATTGTCTGATTTTAAAGAATTTATTTGCAAAATATGGTGGAAAATAAATATTTGGTCAATAACAAAAGTTCATCTCAATACTTTGTTATATACCCTTTGTTGGCAATGACAGAGATCAAACGCGTTTTCTGTAAGTCTTCACAAGCTTTTCACACACTGTTGCTGGTATTTTTGGCCCATTCCTCCATGCAGATCTCCTCTAGAGCAGTGATGTTCTGGGGCTGTCGCTGAGGCAACACGGACTTTCAACTCCCTCCAAAGATTTTCTATGTAGTTGAGATCTGGAGACTGGCTAGGCCACTCCAGGACCTTGAAATGCTTCTTACAAAGCCACTCCTTCGTTACCCGGGCGGTTGTGTTTGGGATCATTGTCATGCTGAAAGACCCAGCCACGTTTCATCTTCAATGCCCTTGCTAATGGAAGGAGGTTTTCACTCAAAATTTGACCGATACATGGCCCCATTCATTCTTTCCTTCACACGGATCAGTCGTCCTGGTCCCTTAGCAGAAAAAACAGCCCCAAAGCATGATGTTTCCACCCCCCATGCTTCACTGTAGGTATGGTGTTCTTTGGATGCAACTCAGCATTCTCTCTCTCAAACATGACGAGTAGAGTTTTTACCAAAAAGTTCTATTTTGGTTTCATCTGACCATATGATATTCTCCCAGTCATGGTCTGGATCATCCAAATGCTCTCTAGCAAACTTGAGACGACGGCCTAGACATGTGTACTGGCTTAAGCAGGGGACACGTCTGGCACTGCAGGATTTGAGTCCCTGGCGTAGTGTGTTACTGATGGTAGCCTTTGTTACTTTGGTCCCAGCTCTCTGCAGGTCATTCACTAGGTCCCCCGGTTTCTGGATTTTACTCACCGTTCTGTGATCATTTTGGACCCCACGGGTGAGATCTTGCGTGGAGCCCCAGATCGAGGAAGATTATCAGTGGTCTTGTATGTTTTCCATTTTCTAATAATTGATCCCACAGTTGATTTCTTCACACCAAGCTGTTTACCTATTGCAGATTCAGACTTCCCAGCCTGGTGCAGGTCTATCATTTAGTTTCGGGTGTCCTTTGGCAGCTCTCTAGTTTTGGCCATGGTGGAGTTTAGAGTGTGACTGTTTGAGGTTGTGGACAGGTGTCTTTTATACTGATAACGAGGTTCAAACAGGTTGCCATTAATGAAGGTAACGAGTGGAGGACAGAGGAGCCTCTTACAGAAGAAGTTACAGGTCTGTGAGAGCCAGAAATCTTGCTTGTTTGTAACTGACCAAATACTTATTTTCCACCATATTTTTGCAAATAAATTCTTTAAAAATCAGACAATGTGATTTTCTGGATTTTTTTCTCATTTTGTCTCTCATAGTTGAGGGTATATCTATGATGAAAATTACCGGCCTCTCTCATCTTTTTGAGTGGGAGAACTTGCACTATTGGTGGCTGACTAAATACTTTTTTGCCCCACTGTACATAAATCTTTTCCTTACAAAAAGGTCGATCACTTAATACAACCCAGAAAACCTGCTTTATTGTTAGAAACTCAGGTTCAGCTTTAATCTCCGTGCTCATGTCCAGCTGAGTTCAGCGGCCACTTGTTTTGCAAACGTGTGCTTTGAAGACTTCAGTGAATGATGGTACATGTGAAAACTGTCTGCTTTGTGGTCACATCTCTGTTTCATTCTGTTGAACGTAACATCTGAAACCCTTGAGAAACCAACAGGATTAAGTGAAAAGCAGCAGAGCCTCGTGTTTCATCTGTTAAACTAGACTTTGATCCAGTGTGTCGTATTGAAAGCAGATGTTGCAGACGGTATCAGAACACACAGATATTAAGGCGGTCTTTTAAAGTGTGAGTGAGGATAGCTTTCCATGTGTGCAACATTTGTGTTCATCATTATAGTATATAGAAAATATGTCACACAAGCCATCCCTCAGATTTAACGAGAGCTGCATTCCTGGGAGAACAGTTTACACTCTGTGACATCTTCATTCAGGGGCAGCAGTGTTGTTTTAATATGACTTAAAGTGAAAAGAAAAAGTTAACAAACCTGAGCTAAAATAAAAAAAGGAGATGAAGATAAAACATATTAGAAATGTTTTTTTCATCTGATGTCCCCATGTTACACATAAGAGTTTCAATTTCCATTTTCCAATGCGTATTATGGAAATGTGTTCCTGGAAATGCAAATAAGGATCAGCCTAGTGTAGGAATCGTGTGTGGCGGCCTTTGCCATTAGTTGTGCTCTTTTTTGCATGTGTATAAATTCAGATTTCAGAAATTTTGAAACAGCGATATAAACTGTCAACCAGCTCCACAGGCATTCGTCCAGGAAACACACAGCCAGGCAGACGAGCTCCGAGCCAGCTCCCATGTCAGAGGATGAAGAGAGCACATCCAGTTAGTCACAGTCAGAGAAACAGGACTACACACTGGAAAACAGGCCGAACAACTCCAACATCTAGAAACAAAGGTGTTGATGGCAGCAGCACAGCTGATATTTCTCTCCAGGATGGAGTCACAGCCAAGCAACATCAGGAACAGACCAGATGAAGCTACTATGAGAAAAAGCAGAGAGAGCAGAACGTTAGAGATTGAACTAACAGATTCTGCAGAGTGGGAGAATAAGATAGGATGAAGCAGAATGATGAAAAGGGGTCCCTCTGTCCTCCAGCAGTCTAAGCCTATAGCAGCAGAACTATAGAGATAGCTCAGGATAACCTGAGCCACTCTAACTAGAAGCTTTTATCAAAAAGAAAGTTTTTAAGCCTAGCCTTAAAAGTAGACAGGGTGTCTGCCACACGCTGACTAAAACTGGTATTTGGTTCCACAGGAGAGGAACCTGAGAACTAAAAGATCTGCCTCCCCCATTCTACTTTTTAGAAATTCTAGGAACCACTAGTAAACCTGCAGATTGAGAGCGAAGTGCTCTGTTAGGAACATAAGGAACAATCAGATCTCTGATATCAGATGGAGCTTGGCCTGCTTTTCCAGTGTAGTCCTGTTTCTCTGACTGTGACTAACTGGATGTTGCTCTCTTCATCCTCTGACATGGGGAGCTGGCTCGAGCTCGCCTGCCTGGCTGTGTGTTTCCTGGACGGGAGCTGCATTTTACAGTTGCTTTTTCTATGTCTGCTTCTGCCTCTTTTAACCCCAGTTGGCCTCAGCAGATGGCCGCCACACTGAGACTGGTCTTGCTCTTTATGTTCAAAGGGAGTTTTTCTCTCCACTGTCGCTACAAGCATGCTTAGTGGGAGGGATTGCTGAAGAGTCAATGAGTCGATACAATCAACTGTTTTTCCTTAGATAGAAAACTTTGAATCAATGTGATTGGATGATCTGGTTGAACTGTAAAGTGCCTTAAGATGACATGTGTTGTGAATTGGCGCTATAGAAATAAACTAATTGAATTGAATGAATCTTTCTGGTGGTCCAGACCCAAATTTTTTTGCGTAGTTTAATGAATTTGACCTTTTGCTTGTATTACACGAGGCAACCAAGGCCTTTCTTTGGCCCACTCAGCTATGCAGTGACAGCCAGAACACAAAACCATCTATTTTTGGAAAGCTCAGTGAATTCATTAAGACACATTGAAGTCATACACACAAAACACATGGAAACACTTAAGCAAAAGTATTATTACAGTTGAGCCGTAAAACAAATGACAGACTGTAAACAGCTGCAGACAGTGACAATTTTCTTCAGTTTTACAGCTTGTATTACAGCTAAGCTGATTGCTGTAGAAGCATGAGTGCACTTTTTAACTAACCCAGCCCTTGTTTTGCAACGATACCATAGTAACTGACCCTATGTAAGGCCTGGAAAATATAAAATGTTAAAGTACTTGAATTTACTGTTCCTGATCTTAGCAGAGGTTGGACCAAATTATTGTTTTGCAAGTCTCAAATAAGTTTCAAGTCTTTATTCTCAAGAGCCAAGTTAAATTCTATAGTCAAGTTCCTGTGATTGTTTTCTTTTTTATTGTTAATTATTTACATTTTATACATAATTCAACATTAAAAAAGAAAAAAAAAATTCTGGGACGTGACTTTAGAACTAGCATTGGCGTTAAGGGTCTTGCCTAAGGACCCACACTGGCAGCTCATTCCCAACAGCTGCACTGCAAAAAATTGAACTCTAAATAAGTCTTTTTTTTTTCTTGAAATAAGGGCGTTTTTTTTTTCTTAAATTAAGGAGGTAAGCAGTGTTGGGAAAGTTCTCTTTCTATGTGAACTAGTTCAAAGTTCAGTTCACACATTTTAAAAATGAACCAGTTCAGTTCATATAGTTCATAATTCACAATTTTGAACTAAGTTCACAGTTCCAAAAAATGAACTAGTTCATAGTTCTTTTTTTTTTATATATTGCTCAATTACACCATAGCCTACTGTAGAACCACAGACAGCAATTATTTTATCAGTTGTAACACTGAAAACTGTGCGTCCAGATTTCATCTTCATATCCAGTTTTGAATCCTTATCCAACCAGGGTTTACATTAGCATTGAGGGGACAGCATTTCCCCATTGTTGCTTTAACGCTTTGTTGCTGTCCATTCACTTCACACTAGTAGCAGCTGCAGCTTTCACCCCTACAGTATATTCTCAAAAACATCAGGAAAAAAAATGTGCTGCTTGAATGGTCTTTTTATGAGGAATTATTAAAAGAAAAAAAAACAGGAAAGTAGTCTTTAAGGTGCAAATGTTTTTTTTTATTTTAATATTTTTTTTCCATTTGAAATTCCATTTCAGTACATATGCTGTTTCAGATTTGCTTTGATGTTACTGAAGTGTGGATTTTTTACTGAAAGCCGGGCGGCAAAGTTTGCAGAGAAATGTAAAGATTGTTGCCATCATCCTCACCCACCACCTGGTCATAAACCTGTTTTAAGTGATCATACTGCTGCTTTGTCGCCTCCACGTCGCCTCCATGCTGCTGTGGCTTCCACGCTGCATTTTGTTTTGATGACGCACGCTGGCTGTAGGCTACGACGCTGGTAGCTGCTGTTGCCAGATTGGGTGTTTTTCCCGCTACATATTAAGGCCTGTTTACGTTGTGATTTAGCCGGGGTTTCTCCTGGAGGACTCTATAGAAATCTGGCAACCTATTGAACGGAGTTGAACTGGGAGAGTGCGTGCCGCTCACAGACACCAGAATGAACGAATTCACAATAACGCTCATCAGGCAGTAATGCAGTACGCTTCAGTTCACGTTTCGCCCTAAAATATGAACGAGTTCATGAACTTACATTCAATGAACGCCGTTCAGGCACAACACTGGAGGTAAGTGACACACTTTGCCAACGGAACAAGACAGTTTACATTCAAAATAACAATAAAACAATTGCATTGTTTTATTTCAAGTACATTGCATATCTAATTATCTTATATTAAGAGTAAAAATACTAATTCCATTAAGAGCAAATCACCTTATTTTAAGAAAATTTTGCTTAGTTCTAGATTGTTTTTGCAGTGTGGGATACAAACCCAGGCTGTCCTGTTGGCAGGATGAGTGACTTACCACTTGAGCCAGCAGCTTTAAAACTTACAAGTCTATGATGAAAATGTAAGGGGTAGAAAAATGTAAAGAGTAGAAGTAAAAATATATATTACTCCAGTAAAGTGTAGATAGCCAAAATTTCTACTGAAGTAAGGAAAATAAGTTTTTTTACTTTGTTACTTGACACCTTTGATAATAACATTTATAACATAGAATCTTCTATCTCTCTATATATCTGTAAAGAATCACCAGCCTTTCACTCAATGACTGACAGTTAACCTATTTTCTAAGGGTAGTATTATTATTCATTTAGATCCTTCAGCTATTTCTAAACATGCTGGGCTTTAGGGAAGGTAGTAAAATGGCAGCAAGAAAAGTAGACCTCAGGGGCGATTATACAAAGGCTTTTAACGGCACCGTGGCTCTGGTTAATTTACTGTTGAAGACATGAAGCAGCCAAACATCCAGACACTGAAAGGATTAATAGGGTTTAAACATAGAATGTATGAACACTTCATCACGCAGAGCTGTGCTTAACAAACAAAAATACTCATCTGAAAATGTGCAGGTGCTGAACTGCAGCTGAGAAACAATACTGTTAATGTCTAAAACATACAAAGGCCATTTAAAAAACATAATGCCATTGATGTAAACAGCAATCTGTAGGGTATAGAGTTTGCAAGAAAATTTGGTTCTGTGGGAAAAAATGTCAAGAAATAAAGTAAGTTTTATGGGAAAATAATTGTATGTAGATGTCTGACTTATTGCATGTCATTAAATAACATTACAATCAAAAGATTCAAATAAGAGAATAGATCTCAAGATGCATGATTAGCTGAGAAAACTGTCAAGCATGTATCCCTCTCTGCTGATTCAAAGGACTCAAACTTAGACCTGATAAAAACCGAATTTTCAGTTTGAAAGAAAGCTGCAATCCTTCATATTAAAATAGATAAAACCAATAAAAAAGGAGGAAATTATCCACCAGAAAAACATAATTTTCATATTCTTAAGAATTGATCCCCTTAAGAGTTTCCTTCTGTTAGATTTTTGGACATCTTTAAAGGAATAGTACACCCAAAACATGATTAGCCTTCATTTTCTACTCACCCCATGCTGAACAACACACTGGAGTACTTTTTTGATATCTCAAATGCATCTGGAGATCTGGGAGGCTTCTTGCTGTCTGCTGACATTCAAATAATGGAGGTCTATGGCACCCTCGGCAGGCAGAAAGGTCCATAAAAGTCCAGAAAAAACGTGGTCAATATTCCTCCATACTGCTATACACTACTGTGACCTTGTCAGAGGATGAAGAGAGCACATCCAGTTAGTCACAGTCAGAGAAACAGGACTAACCGCAATAACATTACAGCGAAAAACAAGTTTACTGCTTCATTAGCATTTTATTAATGTTTGATTCATTTCCAGTAGTAGCCATTCAAAATTTCCCTCACTTTCTTTTGGCTGGTCCCCTCACAAATCCTTTTGTCAATCTTTTGTACTAAAATATAATCTTTTCATGATTTGTGGAGATCATCAATTTGACTTTATGAGAACTGTAGTGCCTTGAGACAGGCACTATAAAAATAAAATTGAATTGAGATTAATATCTAAAAGAGAAGCACAATCTCCTGGGTCAGACGCTTTTAATTTAGGTGACCAGACGCCCTCTTTTTCCAGACATGTTCCACTTTTCAGACCTGGGTAAAAAAATTTGAAAAATCGTCCGTATTTTGGTCGCCTGCAGTGCAACATCTAGCTGCCTGGAAAACACCCGGTGGCACTGTGAACAGAGCCACGTGCCTCTGAGGCTGATCATGGACACCCGGGCAGGGAGCCAGTGGGGGACGGGAGAGCTACCGAACCCAACCCTCGTAACGGTACTGGACTAGAGACTGACATTTTTCAGGGAATCCCACGAGGTCACGGGATTCCCGTGGGATTCCCGTGGGATGGAGTCAGTATTAGTAACGATCACGTGATTGGGACGGTACAGGATTAAACATTAACGGAGCAGATGGGGAGCAGGGGCAAACCCATAGTAACTAAAAAAACTAGAATAATGCCAAAAAAATAAAATAAAATAGAAAGAAAAATCCAGTACTGGCGCGTTTTTCTTTTTTCCCTGAAGCCTACTACCATAATGCGGTAGTCAAAACTAAGACGCAATTCAAAAACCATCAGTGCTGCTGCTCTGAGTTTCACCAAAAACAACAATGAGGGACCAACAGTTACTACAGTTGGGAAACAGGAACTTAACCGACCCCCTTCATAGAAATTCAGATTACCGTATTGGCAGAAATCTTATTGAATACAACAAAGAATGGGAGTGGTGCAGGAGCCGTAGAGTCATTTGAATGGGAGCGGATGGGAGTGGGGAGTAATTTCACCAGAGTGGGACGGACAGGATTTAGCTTACCGGGTCTCGATCGGATCGACACTTTTTTCTGTGGGAGGGATGGGACAGGAGTGAAAATCCACTCCCTTGTCGTCTCTACCCTGGACACCCATGTCCCCGCGCCCGCCAGGCGCCTCATTCGTCCCTCAGCCCCCTCCCGGCCGGAGGGCGGCGCTCATGGCTCTCTCCTCCAGCCGCGGCCCAGCAGTCAACACTCTGTTTCAAAAGGAGGCAGGAAAGCAGAATACAGCATTAGCCTCGCTGCAGGCTAGCTTAGCCTTGGAGCTAAATAATTCTATAAGCCTGTCAATCTAATCAGCCACACTTTCTAACAGATGACTGTGATGAGCGCTGTGGAGGGAAGTGGTGAACAAAAAAGTTGCTTTCAGCTCTGGCTGCAGGATAGTCGCCCCAGGATGCCCTATCTTTAGCATTTTGAAGAGGAGCTGCCGTATGGAAAACATTTTAACCAGAATCTATGGGGAAGATTTCAAACAATTACATTAAGTTTTAAATTTTAATTTTCACAGTTTTTTGGTGTCTTAATCAGGGTCATCGGATGAGTGGGGCAGCACCCTAGCGCCCCTCTATTGGCCATCCACCACTGGTGTAATTCAGCTTGTTAACTGGAGGATGGCTTCGGGCAGCAGAAGGATGGTGTTTTAAATATTCACATAGCCGTATTTTGACACAGGAGATAGATGCACAGTGAAGACAACAAGTGGGAAATTTTGTGAAATGCTTGCGCAACTCCATATCTTCTAATGTATCCCTCATTATACCAGCTACCTACCAACAAGAACGCAGCCAAAGCATGATAAGGCTGTGAACGCGTAGCGGATGGACTGTCAGGTGAACAGTAGCACTCATAAAGATAACTTTCTGACATGAAAGGACATCTTACACGCCTGAGAGCCCCCTCTCCATATAAATATGTCATTCTCTGCAAATAAATCCTGCTCCTTCATGCACAATGCAATGTTTACCCTTTTATAAGGTCAGCAAGGAATAATCACGGATCAATATTTATACCTATAACTAATACGCTTATGTCATTTAATGAATTTAGGGTTAATCAGTAAAAAAAAAAAATACTTTCATCGTGATCCTTGAGTCTGGGAGCGGCCATTTTTGCCCTAATATAGTAGCCCCTCCCTCCTGCCATCTTCCAGCAGTGACGTCACGGTGCGGTAAGCCTAGCGCCATTCTCCCCGCTTTACAAGCTAAATCAATGGGAACTACTAGACACATCTGCAATCAACAACAATTATTGAAGATTTCCAGAGGACTTCACCATTGAAATTCACCAGAGCTATAGTGAAACTGACAATGCCCACGTGCATGGCAGCTGGATGCTGGAATACATCGGGTAAAAGTGGAAAAAAGAGTTATTCCACCTTTCTGATTCCTGATCCTCCACGGACGGGTTGGTCGTTGGATCGCCAACTTGAAGAGGGAGGATTTGCCATCGAACTTCTGGCCAGAGAAAAAACCCGTAATATGTAGCCAACATTTGGAAGAAGAATGTTTTCAAGATGACTTGGATAATAGCGCGTTGTGACAAACACCAGATACAGCACTGGGACTTGATCAACAGCCGATGCCGCACCGTGACGTCACTAACCAGTAGGTGGCAGTAGAGTTCTTTGACAAACATGGATGCCTCCAGTAAAGCACATTCACATGGAAATTACTCTGAATTAAAAACACTGATCATTTATTGAACAGGACAATAAATATTTCTGCAAAAATATTAATAAAAAAAACGTTTTGAAGTTTTTGTCAAGTGTATTTTTCCCATACATTCACTTCATCTAAATAATGAAATTAATTCTAGCAAAGAAAAACAGACTAGTTTTAAGCCTTTAAATGAACTGGTATCACGTACATTTGCCTTGTTTTTGAGCCTGTTGTTTGCTTGTTTTGAGCAATAATTGGTTAGAGGCTATTTAATTCTAAGCAATAATGACTAATATAGAGAATAAATTGCTTAAAATAAGAGAAAAAATCTTAACAAGTAAAAGAAAAAATAGATATTTCTACTTGATTTAAGATTTTTTGGATGCTTACTACTTGGATATTATGTTCTTGTTTTAAGAAATCTTACCAAGTCTCATTTGCGTGCTGCACTGGCAGATTATTTTGCTAGAAATAAGCAATTATTCACTTAAATCACTATATTTTTTCTTATTTTTTAGAAGGCATTTTTTGTTGTGTAGTTTAATGCAAACACTAATAAAAAAGGCAAAATCCAAAAATCCAACCAGAAATGTAACACAGATCAGAACCATGGAGATATCAGGGGAAAACACGCACAAGGAGCCAGGGAGAGACGAGGTAAGCAGAGAACAGCGACGACAGGACCAGCAACAACAAGGAACCAACAAGGAGTGACTGCACAGGGAGAGTATATGTAGCTGACTGAGACAAAGGCAGGGCTAACGAGCTGATAAGGAGCAGGTGTGAGGAGACAACGAGGGAGCCAAGGGGAAAGGAACACAGACAAGAGGGCGACAGAGGAACCTGAGAACTAACAAATCCAGAAACTAAAAGAAAATAGGAATTAAACCAATAAAACTAGGAAACATGGAGCAAAGTAAAGCACAACAAAACCCAAATCATGACACACTGGAGCTTATACTGCATGAACGTGTTAGATTTGTAAGAATGAGATTTACAGCATGGGAACCTCTTCAATCTATATTGTTTTGAGGGGAGAGCAAAATAAGCTTAGGCGTCAGCCTATTACTTTTTAAACATTAATATTGTGGGGGGGGGGGTGCTTTGTTCTGTTTTTTCTCTCAATGTTTAAAAATGTCTGAACACATTTAAATAAATTCATAAACACAACAAACTCAAAGTTTTCATTAAACTTGCTTTGAGGAACGAACTTAAGTGCCTATTTTGATCAATTTAAACAAATATTTTTCATCAGTACAAAATAATTTTATTTCTATTCTTAACATTCCATTGGTCAAAAGTTCTCTACCTGTAAAAACGTTTTAAAGCAACTGCCCCAGACTGTGATGGGAGATTGTCTTTACTTCATGTCATCCCTGATTTGCAAACAGGGTTCCTTGAAAGGATTGTAGATCATTTGCTAAAGTATAGATCATTAATCATTCCTGGTTTTCTCTCAGATATCTAAGCCATGGCTGCATTACCAAAAATGGTGTTGCTTAAGGAGCAATACCAACCACATAGACTTCAAAGCAAGTAGTTCAGAAATATCAGGTTTTATTTCCAGGAAGAAGGAGAAAAACTTGTCAGACATGAGTAGGAATGAAATATTGAATCGAATCATAATAAAATTGAAGACTCTGTTTTTAAATGTGATGCATAAAACACATTCATAGCTGAGGCAGCGGAAGTTAAATCCTTTGTGTGGTTTTGATTTATAAGTTTAGGTGAAAAACTTTTTTTTTTTCAAAACCAGCAGGTAATATTGTTTCAACAGGAAAAATGGAAACAAAACCTAGAGTGGATTTGTGTTTATGCTAAAAAAAAAGAAAGACCCCCCACACACACATATACACACACACCGATGTTTGTTCTGCTATATGTAGTGAGGACCATGAGTTTACTCCCATTGACTTTCAATGATCTTCAGTCATTTTCAACCTTTTCTATTCCCTAACCCTAAAACGAACCCCAATTTCAACCTTAGCCCTTAAAGGAATAGTACACCCAAAACATGCACTTTCGTCTGGTTTGGTCTGCCGCGGTTTCCGTAGACTCGTGAACGCGCTTTTAGGAAATCCTATACACTACTGTTTATGCTCTAAAAACATTCTAAATGACTTCGTTTCGAGTAAATTATGGACGCTACCCACTCAGGACACTTGGAATACATTGGACGAGCAGTATGGAG
>JAGKQL010000009.1:2380572-2409035 GCA_018398635.1 Cyprinodon brontotheroides | reverse complement strand
TGCTGCAGGGACCAAGTATTTCATGATCTTTTAGTGTTGCTGTCTGAAATTTACTGAGACAAGGACAGTTAATCGAGGGGATGTTGTGAAAGGCAAGGGAATATTTAATCCCTGCAAATTGAACTCAATGATGAATGAAAACTGGTTACTAAATTTAACAAACACAAGTCTATTGATAGTTAACAGCTGTCGGCACCGGTGAACTTCACAAATCATTAAAGGGATATTTTATGAAAACAATCATTAGCAAGTTTTCTTTATACCTGGAGAAACTTTAAGAAAAAATTGGTCTTAAAAAAAGTCATTTCTGGATAAGTTGTACACTGTTAAATGAGCTATGACATTGTTGTGATGTTTATATTCTGTTCCATTCCCAGCCAGCTGGGAATTTATGTTTCTGATACCTTAAGATGATTATTGCCCTCCCCAGTAGGGTTGGTAAAATTTCTTATTTATCAGATATTATTTTGGCTGTTATATAGTGTTTATGAACACACGCCCTACTAGCTGTGTGTTAGAACAATAGATGAAAGAGTGATTCGAGCTCTAATCATGGTCAAACAGTTAATTCTTCACATACATGGAATAAAATCACCACAACTTCTGTTCAAAATATAAGAGTTTATTAACAAAAAATCATTCAGCTCCAAGTCAAACAGATTTCAGTTTAAAACTCTTAACTAAGACTAGTGAAACTAAACCAAACTAACTACTATGTACAAAGAGGAAGGGAAACATGGTTGAAAACCATATTACAGTTTAAGATGGATTTTTAACCTCTTACACCCTGAGGGGGTATAAATAAATTTCTACCTGACAAAAACACACAAAAGTAAATCACTTATAGCCTCACAGCTATTAGATTTAAGAAGAAACTTTTGAGTACGTCTGTAAAGGTAAGATGTCATAGAATGGTTTTCTGGTGTCAGCACCATTGTAGCTTTGACCCTGCCTGAAATATTAGGGACAAAATACAAAATATTTTGCATTTTTTGAACCTCGCCAAAATTTTCTTTGAAATAAACATTATCGCAAAACACTACCAAAATATTATTTATAGCACAAAAAAAGTAGTACAGACTTTTAAATCTAAATGTTGTGTAAAAATATACCAAATTTGGACTCAATCAGATGAATCATATTTATTTTAGAATGGTATTAGTGAGAAATTTCTTAGGCAGAGAGGCCATTTTGGCACATTTATCCAAAAATGTCACCAAACTGTGCCAAATGTGTTTTTTACATCAATACTGGGGGTTTGGTAAGAATTACGAGGTCCGCGTAGCAGCTGGACTCACCGATTGGGTCCGTAGGGTTCCTAGGGGTTAAGTTTGAAAACCAAAGTTTATCTGGAATAATTTGGGATATGATCAAATTAGCTTTTCACTAATTTGAAAGAAATTGGAATGTTTTCAGACCAATTCACAATGCAAATCCATGAGGTGAATAAAACATTATTTGGCCCAAATAATGTTTTATTAAATGATTTGCTTAATCAGGAACCAATAACCTTTAGCTAAATGATTCTTTTACCCTCTTTGAAATAACTAGCAGTGAATAGACATCAGGATTCCACTAAATGACTCTTGGTCAGACTTGGTAATGGAAATGAAATGAGCATCTGAGGAACACATGAACACTAATGTTATATCAGTGTTTAAACCCTTAGTGAATAGAGCTTCAGCAACAGCTCAACACATATTCCTGTAGCATAGCATAGCATGCAATCCATTCTGTTAACGTTGTCTTTACTCATCAGTAAACACATGTTGTTTGTTCTGTCCCTAATCATGTAAGACCTGCAAACCTTTTTGTCCATGTCCATATGGAAGGTTGAGTTTCATCCAGCTGCATCTCAGCAGTCAGAGCAGAAACAACCAGGGGTTTCTTTGCCTCAGTCTCACACCCAGGGCAGGGTTCTCATCCAGTCTGGCTCTATAAGTTCTGAAACTCAAGAGAAATCAGTTGCAGAGGTCTGTTTTGCAGCAGTTTGATTCTGAAGGGTTCTTACTTATCCTTGAGGATTCTGGAGATCTGGGTCTTTCCGCTCCGGCAGGATCTCCATCTTGCTGGAGATGGACCCAGCTTCATGGGCAAAGGAGAGGAGGCAAAGAGAGCAGGAGGGAAAGAGAGAAAGAATCTGTTTTTCTCTGTGGTTTTGTTCTGTCCTCACAGAGAAGGGGGGTTGTTCACACCTCTGAGGGCTTCCATGTGACTTGCCTGTGGAGGCCTTGGCTGAAAAGGGGGGCTGCAGAAGTCCCCCAGCTGTTATTCACCAAAACTGCGTGTTCTCCTCTGCTCATCATGTCAAGATGAAATATAGACACTGGTTCCCAATGTCCGAAAACCTTGATCATGGCATATGGCACAAGTACATGCCTGGAAACCTTTGTGAGAGTTTGACTTTGTTATATCTAAGAATAAGAAGTAAAAAAATAAAAACAAAATCAGGCACATTTCTACCACCAACAGGTGCTTGACCATTTTTTTTTTTGTTTTTACATATTTTTAGAAACAGAGCAGCTTATAGACTCAGACTTCTGTTTGCCAGTAACTTCAGTCCTGACTCAAAGACTGAATGCCAAGTCTGAGCTGAAGGCTGATTGAGAGCTATTTCAGGAAAGGACACCAGAGTGTTTTTTCTTTCTTCACCATCTTTTTTAATTTTTCTGCACCAGCTCAAAACCTCTGCTTTCCCTCTAAGAGATATTTGATCTTGGAAGAAAAAAAAAGACATTTGATGAAATCAGATATGAATGGTTTTCTGCTCGGAGTTCTTTGATCCTTATTACTGATCTCAAATGTTGAACTATATTATATTTTAACACAAAACATGCCAGTGTGTTTGATTCAGGATCACTTAAGGTGCAATTTCAATGCAATCGCGAGCCACCTCTGGATGAAGCAGACGTGGCACGCAACCAACTTACACATTACAACAATGGACTATAAGGAACATAGAGCCAGATAATTACATACGTTCTGTCAAAAGACACGTTGTAATGTACAGAAATTAACCTACCTTATGGTTAGACTCAAAGATGTAGGAGTTCTTAAGCAAACCCCTCAATATAATTCACAAACACCAAAAAAGGAAGCATAAAGGACAACTAAAGGCCTTATGACACTATTAGTACATCATAACTGTTTACTTTTTTAAATTTAAGAAGCTTTATTGTTATTTTACAGAACTTTGTGTTATTGTAAACGACAGCATTTCTTGGTTTTCTCTTGGTTTTCTGAACTGAATTTTAAAATTTTGCTCCCTATTCACACTGTTTACACAACTAAAAATGGCCTTTTCTTATATTTCTCTCATTCTGTTCCCCTGCAATCAAATGTTTAATTATATTGTATGTCACAACTGAAGTTTAAGCGTAAATTCAATCTGGAAGACTCTTATCAACTTCACCTGAACCACCTGTGATGTTCCTCGTTCAGCTCCAGCCAATAAAATCGGGGAAGGATTGCAGAGAGTCAACGAATCCTTGCAATCAGCTGGTTTTCCTTAGATATAAATATTTTGAGGAATATGATTGTGTTACCTGTAGTATAAATAAATGAAATATTTTCTAATTGCAACATTTCTCTGTGAGATTCTCTCCAGGTTGAGCTGTTAAAAGCGCTACATGCTGATTCATAACTTAATTGTTAGGAATCAAGTTTGTGTGGGTTGTGTGTTGTTTGTGTTTTCTCCCTCGACCACCAGGTGGCGCCCGGTTCTCGTTGGCCCTTCTACGCACCTGCATATGGTTGGCTCATTATCTGAGGACTCTTAAGTGGCTGACTGTCACTACCTCATCGCCAGAGTGTTTGCCAGTTTGGGGTACTCTAGCCAAGCTGAGTTTAGCAGAGTCTGAGTCTTTTCTCCCTGAGCTCTAACCTTGTTGTTTTTTGTCTTTGCCTCTCGGCAGGTAGTCATCCTGGAAACTGGATGTTTTGGTCTTCTAGCCCTGGAAGGATCGTTTGAGCTTCACACTGAGCAGGGGATGCAAACTGGATGTTTGGACCTTCTCCCCCTGAAAGGATTGTTTGTGCTTCATACTGAGCAGGGGATAAATCTCCACACGTGCCGTTCAAGCATGCGCGTAGGTTTGCATAGGGACCATAGGGACATGTCCCTACCAACATTTTGGAAGGACCTATTTGTCCCTACCAATAATTGGATGTAAACAACATGTTTATAATTTACTATACAGCAGCAGCTTCTTTTCCTCTCGCAGCTTCTCTGCCTGGTAGCTGCAGCTGCCAACTGCTCTTTCCTGTCCCTTTCACATAGCAGCGCATCAACTGTGCTGCGCGGTTTAACTCTCTGATTATTCTGCCTTAAGTTCGCCTTCTCTCTTTCTGATTCTTTTGTTCCTAGTCTGTGTCATGTGCGTACTTGTGGCGGGTGCTTGGGCGGTGAAAAAAGGCAGCTAAAATAAATTACTATTGGGTTGTGAAACTAGTCCAAATTAAAAAAAATATATTATCTACACTAAAACAGGTGAAGATTGGAGTTCTGTAAAGAAGCGGGAGAGAGTTTTTGATTTGTTGAACTTGAGAAATGTAAGTTAACAGCGTTAGGATTTCTTTATATTTTATCTTTTAATCTAGATAGCTAAAGTACAAACTTAAAGAAAGATCTTTTTATGAAATGAAACCAAGGTGAAACAGAAAGCGTTTAAGCGTTTCCTTTGGAGGAAGTTCTGGATGGAGAATATTGACAGACAAAAACCTTTTTACTTCCTAAATGCTACATTTTACATATTTTTACAATCTTGGTATAATTCCTGCTCTAAATTGGAAGTCGCTCTGTAGGCTAAAGGCACATTTACTACTAAATTAGTTCACGATTATTTAAATAATTTGTTAATATGATTGTTTCAACCATATAAAATACATGAAATTAGCTACACAGAGTAACTACAGCCAAGATAGTATAACTTCTAATATTAATATTTTAAATGCTCAGTGTCAGTTCCTCTTCTAGTTCAAGTTGCACGTAAATACAATACATTTATTTGCTGTCCCATGAATGTATTATTTTGCATGATCAGAGAGAGCATATTAGATAAAAATAAAGAGTGGGTTTTACCTCTGCACAATTCTCTATCTTCAGAAGAAAACACAGGATAAATCCACATATTATAGACTATATTTGGTTAAACAGACACTGTCTTAGTCGCAGGTAAATTTAAATGCAATCCTTTTCAAAGTGGAAAAAAGTCCTAATTCCACATTCATCAGAGCCAGTGATGCTTTAAATATTGATAAACAGCATCTAGTGCATGTAGTGCTGATAATGTGTATTAATGTAGCAAGAAATGCTGCTGTTCTCTTTAAACAAAATGAGCCCTGAAGCTCACATTAAGCATAAAAGGAGCATGCATATTTTGCAAGGACCAATGAAACTGAGAATAGTGTCCCCTACCAAAGTTGAAATCAAACCCTTGCCTTGGTTCAAGTTCTGGAAATCTAAGTGGCAGTCAGATCCATTGCTCCTCAAGGAACCAACCTAACCTAAGTAAATCCTGTCCGCCCTCCAACGAGTCAACCGAGTTCTGGAAAAACCCACACCGACTGGATTTCTGGGAAGGACATGTTTTTCTGGAAACGTGAGTCCCGTTTCAGTCTTTGCTTTTTGCAAGTCGTCCAAGTTTCCTACGGAACCTGAACTAAACTCTGAACTTCCCTTCTCACTTCCAGTTCCAGTTCACCAGCCTTCTGAGTAATCGTGCTCTCAATAAACCTGTTAAACCTTTTCTCTGGTTCTCTGAGTGGTTTCCTACATGTGGGTCAGATCCCATAAAAGAAGATGACATTAATACAGCAAAGTAAAAAACTATTGTGGCATTACAATTTTCCCTGAGGACTGAATTGCTGCAAAAGAAGAAAGTGCCGAGAGGAGAAACTAGGAGGAACAAGGAAAGCAAAAGGAAATTCTATTTAGGGATTAGAATGAGCAGAAGTGATGAAACACTAGTTGAAAAACTGAATTTAGAGGCTAAAATGGGTGAGGGGCTCTACAGCTGATGCTCTTGTCATTGAGAAGTGAGGTCAGACTTTGTTTTACAAAGAATTTGTAATTATCATTTTTGATCAAATTGGAATTTCTGTAGGTTTCTCTCCAAATGTTAAAGGATTCTTCTGTACCAAAGCAAACTGACACAATTCTAGCTGAGAGAACTAGTATAATTCAGGCTGTAAGTGGATGTGGGATTATACTTGAGGTTGAGAATAAATAAAACGTCACAGAAAGCAACCTACAACAAACTACTTCAAGTGTTTCTCTGAACAAAATTTGACAACAAACTTTAAATAATCTTATTTGCTTGTAGTTAACATTGTTTGCAATCAAATATTTCTTTCATTACACCTGGAGAGTGTTAACTATGTTTTGGCTCTAAAACAATTCCACAGGGAAGCAAAATTTGCTGCTGAATATCCTTCAGCTATTCTTTCCTTACCTTTCCTAAGAATATGAAAATGTTGTTAAGCATTGGTTAACTGGAGGCCAAACGCTGAATTGCTGGATCATGGAAAGATCAAAATCTGTGCGGATTATCACCGTGGCTGAGTGGATTCACACATCAACTTTAGCCTTATAAAAAACCCAACAATATTTTAAGTATCAAACTCAACAAGTTATGGGACATTTGGATAGTTTTTAAGGATGCTAAAGTTCTGCTGTACCCCCTTGTCTTTTTGGGGTATGGGTTTATTGTTTTGCCTTTGTTCTTTTATTAAGGTTGTAAGAATAAACAAATAAAAGTAAAAGGTTTATGTAATTGGCCTGTACTTATATAGACAGACTCTGCCAAAGTGCTTTACACTACATTCAGTGATTCACCCATTCACACTCACACCAGACCCACGCACACACTCACGTATAACGGTGGCAAACTACTGGCCCTAGAGGACTAGATTTTGACATCCCTGCTCTGAATACTTTTTGTTTTCCCATTTTTTATGAGATAAACTCAAAGTTCTAAAACTTGAGACCACAATTGACAACCTGATCAACTCTTTGTGAATTCAATTCAATTCAATTTATTTCTATATCACCAATTCACAACACATGTCATCTCCAAGGCACTTTACAGTTCAACCAGATCATACAATCAAATTGATACAAAGTTTTCTATCTAAGGAAAACCAGTTGATTCACATCGACTCATTGACTAAAATACAATCCCTTACACTAAGCATGCTTGTAGCGACAGTGAGAGGGAAAACTCCCCTTGAACAGGAAGAAACCTCCACTCCAGCAGAACCAGGCTCAGTGTGAGCGGCCATCTGCCGAGGCCAACTGGGGTTCAGGTAGACAGAAACAGAGATACAAAAAGGAGCTGTACAAGGCGGCCCAGGTCCAGGAAACACACAGCCAGGCAGACATCCAGCTAGTCACGGTCAGAGAAACAGGACGACACTGCGGAACACAGGCCGATCTCCAGCATCTATAAACAAGGTGTTGATGGAAGCAGCACAGCTGATATTTCTTTCCAGGATGGAGTCACAGCCAAACAGGAACAGATGAGGCAAAGCTACTCTGAGGAAAAAAGCAGAGAGAGCAGAAGGTTAGAGATTGAACTAACAGATTCTGCAGAGAATGGGAGAACAGAGATGAATGAAGCAGAATGATGAAATGGGGTCCCTATGTCCTCCAGCAGTCTAAGCCTATAGCAGCAGAACTATAGAGATAGCTCAGGATAACCTGAGCCACTCTAACTATAAGCTTTATCAAAAAGGAAAGTTTTAAGCCTAGTCTTAAAAGTAGACAGGGTGTCTGCCTCACCGGACTAAAACTGGTAGTTGGTTCCACAGGAGAGGAGCCTTTTCCGATAACTAAAAGATCTGCCCTCCCATTCTACTTTTTAGAAATTCTAGGAACCACTAGTAAACCTGCAGATTGGAGAGCGAGGTGCTCTGTTAGGAACATAAGGAACAATCAGATCTCTGATATCAGATGGAGCTTGGCCATTTAAGGCTTTTATATATGTGAGAAGGAGGATTTTAAATTCTATTCTGGATTTAACAGGAAGCCAATGAAGAGAAGCTAGGATAGGAGAGATATGATCTCTCTTTTTCATTTTCATCAGAACTCTGGCTTTGGTGAAAGCGATGTGTTGCATTGTGTGAGGCAAATTGTTGTAACTTACTGGTCCCAAGGTATACCACCAACCACATCATGAAGTTTGCAGATGACTCTAAGGTGGTGGGCCTAATCAGAGATGACAACGATCAGGACTACAGAGAGGAGGCGGAGCAGCTGGTGGTGCAAAGATAACAGCCTGATCCTGAACGTGGAGAAAACGAGTAGATCATCTTGGATTTCGGGAAGAACCCGCCTAACCACGCTCCCCTGGTCATAAACAGCTCATCTGTAGAGGTGGTCAGCAGCACCAAATATCTGGGGGTGCACATCACAGACACTCTCACCTGGACTGGAAACACCACCTCACTGGTCAAAAGGACCCAGAAGCACCATAGAGAGCGTTCTGAGCAGCTGTCTCACTGTGTGCCAGGAGGCTGCACTGCCTCAGACTGGAAGAACAGCCAAGGAACAGCCAACAACCAGGGATCCTTTTCCTCCACATGAGACATTTCATCCCAGTGTTGCGTGTCCAGAGCCCGTAACATCATCAACGGCCCCTCATGCCCCCCACCATTGATTGTTCTCCCTGCTGCCCTCTGGGAAGAGGCTCGAAGCATCTGATGCAGTTCCAGCTGATTCTAAAACAAGCTTCTTCCCCACCGCCATCAGACCGATGAATTGTTGAAAAGAATCTACATCACATCACAGACTCTGCATCAAACTGTCAACACCAAACCAAAACACTGCATATATTTAAAGCTCCAAACTTCCATATAAATGCATTTTTTGCACCATGTTTTTTTCTCCCACACTGTTTACGTTTGATCACTGCTGCAATTTAAGAAATGGAAATGTCATGAGAGCTATGCAAAGCATTGTTTGATTGTTTATGTGAAATGTAGGGAGTTAAATCAGGTGTGATGAGAAGCAGATTCCTCCCTAGTTTAGACAAGGGGGAAATATAGATAAACATGTCCTCACTGTGTTTAAGGTTCTCACATCCTTTTTCTGGTGTGAACGAAAAACAGTTGTATGAAATATTTATATGACTAAATTTATGGCCTTGATGAACTGAAGTGTTTTTCTTGGGAATAACCAAATGTTTAAGTGTGAGATTGATCTTTATGCAGGGGGTGGGTTTGTTCACATGGGGGTAATGTGTTTGTGTAAGGTATAAACAGTATGTACTGAAATGCCTCAGTCAGAGAGAGCTTTATCTCCCTCTCCATCCAAAGGATGTTAAATGAAATTGTAATATTATGTCTTGCAATAAATGCTTCCGACTCATTTTCCTAACTTCACACAATTAAAGTTGTTTAAGTCTTACTCTAAGTCTGGGTTTGTGAACAATATTTGAGGGAAATTGTGATATACCTTACATGGAAAAAGTTTTAGATATTCCAGTACATCTCATAGAAATTTTAGAGCAAAACCAAAAGTGTCACGTTTATATTTTGTTGAGTGTAATTGAGGTAAATGGGTTGAAATATGTAACCTGCACCTGCCTGGCCCTCAGTCAGGGGTATTTAAAAGGGGTCCAAGCTATGGAAGAAAAGTCATGACAGGATTCCTGTCATCAGTGAGAGTTTAAGCAGGTGAGGCTGGAGTGGGAAAGATTCTTAGAGGTGCGACAGTCATATAATGAACAACATCAACAGGTTAGTTATATTAATCATATTCATAAAATTTTTTTTGTGATTTCAAGATTATTTAAATTTAGATCTAAATATTCATATTAGCATGGGTGACATATTATGGAGATATGGACTGGTACAAAGCCACCAGATTGCTCAGGTCATCTGGATCAGGTCTTTTATCAGTTTCAGGTCAGAACCAGACCTGGAAATGTTGCATTCAGCTTCTATGCTCCATATGTCTGGAAAGATTCAGATCAGCTGAAACACTGTTTATTTGCATCCAGACTGAATACCCACCTGCTCTCAGCTGCATTGAATTAGTTTTTATTTAGGGGTCAAAAACTGCGCAGCCTGCAAGGCTGGTGTTGGTTAGATTTCTTCTTTGGTTTTCAATTTTAAATTATGTTTTTATTATTTTACTTTTTAATGCTTTATTTTCTTCTGCATCACACTAATGCTTGGGCTGATTGCACAAGCATTAGTGATTCCTTGCTAACTTTCCTAAAATTTTGCCTTGTGTTTAAACAGAACCTGGAAGTGGAAAGAATTTGCCAGAGGTCAATAATGGGGTGAAACTACCCCGTTAAACAGGCCCTAATCCACCTTCTAGGTAAGGGTTACTTGATATGCAGGATGACCTTAACCACCCTGGCCTGTCTAAGAGTCAGAAAGGACTTGGCAGAGTTGTGCAGTCCTGCAATGCCCATAGGATATCAGGTAAGTTGTGGTAATATTAGTATGTATATCGTTTTATAACAACTGACAGTTTTATTCAGGAATGAAAAAAATCTTTACCAATTTTAGGCAGAGGGATCCCAAATCAACTTGCAGTTGCTAGATGCCCAGCAAGAATTCCAGCAGAGCAGTTCCCTGATGCTGCTAAAGATCCATGCCTGAATGAACAGGAGCTGTGATAACCCACTGACTTGCAGGAGCTGCCATCTGACCTGACTTACAGAAACTGGGGTCCTCCATGACTTACAGAAGCTGCCATCCTCCCTGACTTGTAGGAACTGCCATCCTCCCTGACTTGCAGGAGCTGAGGGTCCTCCCTGACTTGCAGGAGCTGCCATCCTCTCCAACTTGCAGGAGCTGAGATCCTCCCTGACTTGCAGGAGCTGCCATCCTCCCTGACTTGCAGGAGCTGGGGTCCTCCCTGACTTGTAGGAACTGCCATCCTCCCCAACTGGAGCTTCCTCCCTGACTTAGGGCTGAGGTCCTCCCTGACTTATAGGAGCTGAGGTCCTCCCTGACTTGCAGGAGCTGGGGTCCTCCCTGACTTGCAGGAGCTGGGGTCCTCCCTGACTTGTAGGAGCTGGGGTCCTCCCTGACTTGTAGGAGCTGCCATCCTCCCCGACTGAGCTTCCTCCCTGACAGGAGCTGGGGTCCTCCCTGACTTGTAGGAGCTGCCATCCTCCCTGACTTGCAGGAGCTGAGGTCCTCCCTGACTTGCAGGAGCTGGGGTCCTCCCTGACTTGCAGGAGCTGGGGTCCTCCCTGACTTGTAGGAGCTGAGGTCCTCCCTGACTTGTAGGAGCTGCCATCCTCCCTGACTTGCAGGAGCTGGGGTCCTCCCAGGCTTATAGAAGCTGGGGACCCTGACTTATAGGAGCTGACTTGACAGGAGCTGGGGTCCTCCCTGACTTGCAGGAGCTGGGGTCCTCCCTGACTTGTAGGAGCTGGGGTCCTCCCTGACTTGCAGGGCTGGGGTCCTCCCTGACTTTTAGGAGCTGGGGTCCTCCCTGACTTGCAGGAGCTGGGGTCCTCCCTGACTTGCAGGAGCTGGGGTCCTCCCTGACTTGTAGGAGCTGCCATCCTCCCTGACTTGCAGGAGCTGGGGTCCTCCCTGACTTGCAGGAGCTGGGGTCCTCCCTGACTTGCAGGAGCTGGGGTCCTCCCTGACTTGTAGGAGCTGCCATCCTCCCTGACTTGCAGGAGCTGGGGTCCTCCCTGACTTTTAGGAGCTGGGGTCCTCCCTGACTTGCAGGAGCTGAGGGTCCTCCCTGACTTGCAGGAGCTGGGGTCCTCCCTGACTTTAGGAGGAGCTGCCATCCTCCCTGACTTGCCTATAGGAGCTGGGGTCCTCCCTGACTTGCAGGAGCTGGGGTCCTCCCTGACTTGTAGGAGCTGCCATCCTCCCTGACTTGTAGGAGCTGCCATCCTCCCTGACTTGCAGGAGCTAGGGTCCTCCCTGACTTGCAGGAGCTGGGGTCCTCCCTGACTTGCAGGAGCTGGGGTCCTCCCTGACTTGTAGGAGCTGCCATCCTCCCTGACTTGTAGGAGCTGCCATCCTCCCTGACTTGCAGGAGCTAGGGTCCTCCCTGACTTGCAGGAGCTGGGGTCCTCTCTGACTTGCAGGAGCTGGGGTCCTCCCTGACTTGTAGGAGCTGGGGTCCTCCCTGACTTGCAGGGCTGGGGTCCTCCCTGACTTTTAGGAGCTGGGGTCCTCCCTGACTTTTAGGAGCTGGGGTCCTCCCTGACTTGCAGGAGCTGGGGTCCTCCCTGACTTGTAGGAGCTGCCATCCTCCCTGACTTGCAGGAGCTGGGGTCCTCCCTGACTTGCAGGAACTGGGGTCCTCCCTGACTTGCAGGAGCTGGGGTCCTCCCTGACTTGTAGGAGCTGCCATCCTCCCTGACTTGCAGGGCTGGGGTCCTCCCTGACTTTTAGGTCCTCCTTGACTTGCAGGAACTCCTCCCTGACTTGCAGGAGCTAGGGTCCTCCCTGACTTGCAGGAGCTGGGGTCCTCCCTGACTTGTAGGAGCTGCCATCCTCCCTGACTTTTAGGAGCTGCCATCCTCCCTGACTTGCAGGAGCTAGGGTCCTCCCTGACTTGCAGGAGCTGGGGTCCTCCCTGACTTGTAGGAGCTGCCATCCTCCTGACTGACTTGTAGGAGCTGCCATCCTCCCTGACTTGCAGGAGCTGGGCCAGGGTCCTCCCTGACTTGCAGGAGCTGGGGTCCTCCCTGACTTAGGACCTGAGCTCCTGCAAGTCAGGGAGGACCCTAGCTCCTGCAAGTCAGGGAGGATGGCAGCTCCTTACAAGTCAGGGAGGATGGCAGCTCCTACAAGTCAGGGAGGACCCCAGCTCCTGTAAGTAAGTGGGTTATCACAGGTCCTGTTCATTCATGCATGGTGCTTTAGCAGCATCGGGCAACTGCTCTGCTGGAATTCTTGGTGGGCATCTTGCAACTGCAAGTTGATTTGGGATCCATCTGCCTTAAACTGGTAAAGTTTATTTCATTCCTGAACAAAACTGTCAGTTGTTATAAAATGATATACATATAAATATTACCACAACTTACCTGATATCCTATGGGCATTGCAGGACTGCACAACTCTGCCAAGTTTGAATATCAAGTAACCCTGACCCAGGGTTACTTGATATGCAGGCCTGTGCTAATGGGGTAGTTTACCCCATTATTGACCTCTAGCAAATGTCCACATGCAGAAGAAAAGAAAGGATTAAAAAGTAAAAAAATAAATAAAAACATGATTTAAAATTGAAAACCAAACAAGAAATCTAACCAACACTAACTAGACTTGGAGGCGTCGCAGTTATGAACTCCTAAATAAAAACTAATTCAATGCAGCTGAGAGCAGGTGGGTATTCAGTCTGGATGCAAATAAACAGTGTTTCAGCTGTTCTGAATCTTTCCAGACATATGGAGCATAGATGCTGAATGCAGCATCTCCAGGTCTGGTTCTGACCTGAAACTGATAAAAGACCTGATCCAGATGACCTGAGCAATCTGGTGGCTTTGTACCAGTCCATATCTCCATGATATGTCACCCATGCTAATATGAATATTTAGATCTAAATTTAAATAATCTTGAAATCACAAAAAAATATTCTTATGAATAGGATTAATATCACTAACCTGTTGATGTAGTTCATTATATGACTGGTGCACCTCTGAGAATCTTTCCCACTCCAGCCTCACCTGCTCAAACTCCCACTGATGACAGGAATCCTGTCATGACTTTTCTTCCATAGCTTGGACGCCGTCTGTCTAGATAAGAAAGGAATTTACTCAACAAGCCATGAAACTATGACATAAAACTAATTAAAACATTTTACAACAGAAATACAGAATTTATGTCAAAATAGAAATATAATGTAAATTTGACACATCATAATCTATAACCATGACAATAATTAGGCAGAGTTTTGGGTTACTACATTAAAACAAGAGGAAGAAAAGGAACCTTGGCCCCGCCTTCAGATGACAGGTTAATCAAAGATGCAGAATCATTTGTATTTTAAAGTTTGCTTTTTCTGTATAGATTAAAAAATCACAATAAAATAATTCACAGGGCACCTATTTATTATGCATAAACTAATTTCTAAGAAGTCTAAATTATACAAAACTGAAGTAAGAATCAAAAATCCAAAAATAAACAATGATAAATATTTTCTCTATGAGGAAATCAATCTACAGTATTATTTCCCTGAATGAGGCAGAACATAGAGAACTATTTCCTGTAGATAATTCATTCAAATCACAGCTATACTGCTTTAGAGACCAAACCAGGAGGAGGTTTTACAAGACAGTCACCAGTTAAGATGTTCAGTAGTTAAAGCGGAACAATGAGCATAAATGATCGTTTGGTGACCTGAGTAGAAATGATTCAATATTCCAAAGCTTTGAGCCAGACTGTGAGTGATAACAACACTATGGTGGGTTAATGGACTTCTGAAAGTAAACAGACTTTAACTGTGATTATTTATTCAATAGTTAAAGGTTTTAAAAATATAAACACTTAAATTGACCTTGTTTATTGATGATCGGATCGCTGTTTCCAGGTCGGTGTCTGACACAAGTGTTTTTCTCCTGACTTGGAGGTGAGCGCAGAATCTTCTCACTGACATCTGTGAGCATTTCTGAACACCAAACACTGCTGCAGCGCCGCATGGATTTAACTTTCCTTAAACAGCTCTAGTTCAATCATATAACGGTAATCCTCCATTAGAACCATTAAATTATAGAAGTCTCAGATCATATCCGGGTTTTTGAACTCGCTTGAGATCAAAAAATAAAATAAACAAGATGATGAGCGTTATTCATTTTTTCCATTTTTGATTTTATGCACAAAATCGGAAACAGATTATTATTAGTTTTTTCCTTTTTGTTTTGAAAACAAATATTGGGAAAACAAGTGAATTTCTGCATTTTTAATTTTTGGGGTTTATTTGAAAACCAGAAGAACGAATGATACACGGATTATAAATAGTTAATGGTTTCATGGAATGTAATGTTATTTAATCTACTAAAGCCATCTGTAAAAACAGTTTATTCTCTTAAACTGAGCAGTTTAACCACACCTCTTTCCTGTGTTTGTATATATTTTGATTGTGACTGAGAATCAGGGCCAATAATGAGGTTGATCAGTCATCCTTGCAGTATGTTGTGTGAAGTATTGTTCACTTTGATTCATATGGAAAAACTTGTAATACTGTAATATTAAAAGAGAAACTCACAAAATGGGTGATTTCTTTACTTTGCTGCAGCCTCACCACACATGGAGAGGACAACTGTTTATTACCCGGAGATTTGAACAGTTTGACGGGAAGCATTTACAGCCCACAATTTTTTCTATTTCTTTTCAAATAAAAGAAAGGATTCATTGATGAACACAAAGTGGTGCTGGGTATAGAAATGCTTCTGCAGCCACAGAGAGTAAACAGCCAACGCTGCGGCAGAGAAGGCCTTGTGTCAATTTCCTTAAGCTTTTCTCAGTCCTGTGCGTCATATTCTCTAGGCAGGTGTGGAGACAGATGGAGAGGCTTGGATGAACCGAGGGATGAGAGGCAGAAAGACAGAGACCAAATGTTATGCACCGTGATGATTACATGAAAGCAGACAGTCAAGAGGGGTTATTAAAGATGGTCAGGAGGCAGGAAATCCTATACTGAGCAGAATCTCAAAGGTTAACAGCTGGAAAGACGACTAAAGAAGATGCAGCTTTAATTTAAACTGTCACAGCAGAAAACATTTTCACACTTCAGCCTGCTCCGTCATCCCTCTTCAGTGCTGGGAGCAGTCTCTATTAGATTTTTTTCCCTTCAGACTTTGTAATGGCTTTTTTTTTTTTTTACTCAGATGTAACATAAATTAGTTTTGCTTGGAAACAAGGTTGTGTAGTCATTATTTGCTTCAGATGGCTTTCTCCACACAAACGGCAAATCATATCTCTGTGGGTTGCTTTGTAATTGTTTAGTCAATTACTTTATTTGCGTGACCAATTTGAGCAATTGGTGGAAACAATTTTCCTTCTCCATTTTCTCCCAATATAGCAAATTTAGAGTAAGTGCTAAATAATATTGTCTTTAACATGGAAGCATTTCTGGATCATCTGTGAATAAGGCAATTAGGGTTAATGTAATGTATTTGATAAATACATTTTTTTTACTTTTTAAAATCCATTTCGTGGTCAGATACACATTTTCTTATTTTTTAATGCACATATTCTAAGTCTGTTAAGACTGATTGGTTTTACATGAATTATAGTTGAGTAGGATTTATACACTCCCCAAAATAATTAAAGGAACACTTTGAAAATACACCAGAACTCAATGGGGCAAAAAATCCATTCTATTTATTTATCCTGATATGGACTGGGTGATGTGTTAGGAACAAAGGATGCCACATCATTGGATGGAAATGAAAATGATCAAACCTACAGAGGGCTGAATTCAAAGACACCCCAAAAATTACAGTGAAAAAATTATGCAGCAGGTTAGTCCATTTTGCTGAAATTTCCTTGCAGCAATTTAAAATGGTATTCAGTCATTTTGTATGGCCCCCGCGTGCGTGTATGCATGCTTGACAACGTCGGGCATGCTCCTAATGAGACGACGGATGGTGTCCTGGGGTATCTCCTCCCAGATCTGGACCAGGGCATCACTGAGCTCCTGGACAGTCTGAGGTGCAACCTGGCGGCCGTGGGATGGATGGAAACATAATGTCCCAGAGGTGTTCTATTGGATTTAGGTCAGGCGAGCATGGGGGCAATCAATGGTATCAATTCCTTCATCCTCCAGGAACTGCCTGCATACTCTCGCCACATGAGGCCGGGCATTGTCGTGCACCAGGAGGAACCCAGGACCCACTGCACCAGCATAGGGTCTGACAATGGGTGCAAGGATTTCATCCCGATCCCTAATGGCAGTCAGGGTGGTGTTGTCTAGCCTGTATAGGTCTGTGCGTCCCTCCATGGATATGCCTCCCCAGACCATCACTGACCCACCACCAAACCGGTCATGCTGAACGATGTTACAGGCAGCATAACGTTCTCCACAGCTTCTCCAGACCCTTTCACGTCTGTCACATGTGCTCAGGGTGAACCTGCTCTCATCTGTGAAAAGCACAGGGCGCCAGTGGCCGACTTGCCAATCCCGGTGTTCTGTGGCCAATGCCAATGGAGCTCTACGGTGCCGGGCAGTGAGCACAGGGCCCACTAGAGGATGTGGGGCCCTCAGGCCACCCTCATGGAGTCTGTTTCTGATTGTTTGGTCAGAGACATTCACACCAGTGGCCTGCTGGAGGTCATTTTGTAGGGCTCTGGCAGTGCTCCTCCTGCTCCTCCTTGAACAAAGGAGCAGATAGCGGTCCTGCTGATGGGTTGTGGAGACCTTCTACGGCCCTGTCCAGCTCTCCTGGAGTAACTGCCTGTCTCCTGGAATCTCCCCCATGCTCTTGAGATTGTGCTGGGAGACGCAGCAAACCTTCTGGCAATGGCACGTATTGATGCGCCATCCTGGAGGAGGTGGACTGCCTGTGCAACCTCTGTAGGGTCCAGGTAGCGCCTCATGCTAACAGTAGTGACAGTGACCCTAGCCAAATGCAAAACTGGTGAAACAGAGTCAGAAAAGATGAGGAGGGGAAAAATGTCAGCGGTCTCCACCTGTAAAACCATTCCTGTTTTGATGGTTGTCTGGTTGTTGCTACTCTAGTTCACCTGTTGTTCATTTCATTAACACCAAAGCAGCTGAAACTGATTAACAACCTCCTCTGCTACTGACCTGACCAAATCAATATCCCACAAGTTTAATTAACTTGATTCTGAATCTTGACTCTGATTACAAAGTGTTGCTTTAATTATTTTGAGTAGTGTATTATGTGAGGAACTAAAACTGAGATGAATCTGTCAAAAAGTGGACTCTCTGTGAATCTCTGAACTTGGATGTTGATTGGATGTTTAGCTGAAGTGTCATGATGGATCTAAGGGAGCAAGCCCTTATGCAGAACACACACGGAGGAGGCAGGGAAAAAGTTCAAATGTTTATTAAAGTCCTGAAAACAAGTTCTGAGAATGTTTCACTGAAGTCTTGACTGGGACTGGAGACTGTTGGTTAGCAGAGTTCATGGGAAGCTAAGCGTCTAGCTTCAGGCTTAGCATGGCAGACCTAGATCTGAGCTTCCAGCTCACTGCAGAGAATCCACATAGGGGATGATTCCACATAGGAACCTTCAGGTAAACTCCACATAGAAGTCTTCAGGTTAAATCCACATAGGAATCTTCAGGTTGGCTCACCAGGGCAGATTAGCAGGTTAAGCTCACCTAGAGCTTCTGGCTAGAGACAGGTTTCCTGTGATGCAGCTCTCCCAGAGCTTCAGGCCAGAGACAGGGTTCCAAACTAAGATCAACACTGCGGCGTGGAAGCAAGGCCTGGCAGGAGCTCATAAAGGGGAGGTCTCCTGATGAGTAGATTAACAACAGGTGTGCAGGAAGATTCCAGCTCCAGGAGACCCACGGCGCACTCTGCTGGAGGAAGGTGGTAAAGCTCCAGACTCCAGTCTAAAAGAAAGTAACAAAGAGCAGAAGAGGATCCTCGGCACCCTCTGGTGGGCAAGCCTGAGGATCCCAACATGAAGTTTGATCGACTTTAACAAGAATAGAAAATATTTTACCTGGTTGCATTTTCTCCCTGTGTGACTTTTGAGGTTTTAATTAGGGATTATGCTGGAGAGCAAGCAATGTTGGTCATTCAACTGTGTCCATGTCTAAACTTTATGTTATTTTGAATCACTAAACGTAATAATTTGTATATAAATATAAATGGAACATACATACAGTTGACAAACATTATTGACATACACTGACTCGATGTACACTGAAATATATTCAACAAGTTTACAAGAGCGCTTTAGCTAAACTTAGTCATTAGGTGGTGCTGAGGCTGATCCTGGATAAAGTTTGTGGCAGCTTCCTGATCCCGAGACCTCAGTGAGATCTCTAATAGAATAAGTATCCAAAAGTAAAGGTGTGTCTCTGAAGGCTTTTGCAAACAGATCTGGCTTCTTGCGTTACTTTTGGAAAAGTGGCTTCCTCCTCACTAGCTGCGTTTACATAAACAAAATTTCCAGATACAGTCTAAACCTTAAATATGTGTTTACATGGACTATAAAGAAAATTATCCAATCAGGGGATTTGCATACATGTACCAAGCCGTCCATCTGATTACATTTTTTGAGCATGGATAAAATTGTCTAATTTTCCAGATGAAAAAACATCATGCTAAAGTTACACACATGCACAGTTAAGATTATTTTACCCCAAAGATCGGAATGGGTGTGTATATGGACAGCAATGGGAATGGCTATCAGGAAAAAAAACATCTTTCTCTCTCTGAAAGACATTCTGTTCGAATTGGACGGATTCCAATTAGAATCTTCCATCTGATATGAAACATTTTTGATCTGATCAGGCCTTTAAATCGGATTATTTGTGTCCATGTAAACGTAGCTAATGAGAGGAGTTGTGGTCGTGTTAGTTCACAACGTGAGAATAATGACTACTGTATCTTCTGCAAACTTCACATATCTTTTTTATGTGAGTTCTTGGGTTGATCCACAAATCATGTTAATCTCCCTGATGCAGAACATCTCTCCTTGCTGACAGAATATTGATGGACATTTCCATGGAGTTGATGTGTGCATATATTTGTTTATGATATAAGCATAGCATCTTCAGAGACAGAGCTGTGCAGGTCCACAATTCTCTACTCTTTGGTGGAGTTACTTTAATTATTCAAATGTCCAACAAAATGTGTTTGAGGTGTTGCTTTTAAATACTTCCTGTACGTCCGTTTAATTGGAATTACTAAAAAGCTTACAAAGCAATGGCATCAGCACATGCATTTCCCATTTTGGTTGAGGGCATAGTAGTCATAGTGTATGTAAATGTCTTAGAGTAAATAATATCCAATTCTTTATCTTATTACCTTTGCCAGAGAGGTTATGTTTTTATCGGTTCGGTTTGTCTGTTTTCAAAAGAACTACAGAAGCTGAAATTTTCACATAAAGTGTGCCTTTTGCTAAGCATCCATTAAATGTTGGTGATGATCCAGAATCTAACCTGGATCCAAGAACTTTTTAAAAGATTCTTTAACATTTTTTGTCAGAACAAGCAGTTCCCCCCTAAGGCAGAAGGTGGCAGCAGTGACTATTGACAGTTTCACCATTGGACTCAAAAAAGTCAGTAAATATTGTAAAAAACACAACAAAGGGGAGCCATGCCTCCCTGGGAGTCTCCATGTGCTGATTAGAGAAGAAAGCAGAGTGAATGAAGAAGACCAGAGACTGCAGATGAACACGTGAACTTATGAAAGGATGTTCAGGACATTTTTATCAAAGGTACAACTCAGGCCAAGAAATGAACAAACAAACGAGCATCCATCCATCCATCCATCCATCCATCCATCCATCCATCCATCCATCCATCCATCCATCCATCCATCCATGTAAGGGGTGATGGTGCCTATCTCAAGCTGTCCTCGGGAGAGAGGCGGGGTACACCCTTGGCAAGGTCAGGCCAAGAAACAATTAATTAAAATTAGGCAATCATCCATGGGGCAAACTTTGATGCTTGGCACAGGTCTGTGCTCTCCAGGTAAGTTTCTAGTTTTTATGCCTACAATGATGTAGATCAAGTAGTTTCTTTGAAGTTAAATGCTTCTTGTCAATCCTGAGCATCAGTGGCGGACTGAAACTGGATACTGCAAACCCCTCAGGAGGCAAGACAGCTGGAGAAAATGTCTTCAGTTTACAGACACCAGTGAGTCATAAGCTATGGCAAATGGACCAATGTCGACTCTTTAGCAGAGAGACCGGGGGGTGGGGGGTTTGTAGGTGTTAAGATGATGTGTGAGACAGTGACAAGGCATTTGACCCTCTGACAACCCGCTGGGTTAAAGAGTAGGATGTTTACATCATAATGTTGCTGTGGGCTTTGTTGAGTGTGTTACTTTGAGTATGTGTGTAAGAGGCTTTATGGGGGATTTCCTATGCCCCTGTGTGCCTTTCCAGCAACCACGCACCAAATGTAAACACACAGATGGTCTCAACACAAACAGCTGTGCTCCCATGCTGCCTCCTTGCCCCTAAACGTCTGCAACGCGTCCCTTTCCAAACTCAAACTGAGAATGAATAAAACCACTTCTGCCCGGGGGTTTTCCATCCAGAGTAACTGAGAGCCCATCGCTCACTTTACTCCACTATGTTTCCAAAGCTCACACATGCTGTGCGCAGAAAATGAATTGGGACACTCTTGAGGAAAGCTAGAATGAATTCTCCTGTTCCCATTCCTCTTGTTTGTTCCCGCTTATTTTCCTCCTCTCCTGTGTAAACTGGAGCATGGACAAATCTGCACAGATCTGTGTTAGCCAGGTGACAGGAGAAAAATAAATACTGCAGGGTCTGTGAACTGTTTGTGGTGCGTCTGTTGCAGGTGTTTGGGAGTCATCGGAGGATGCAGAAAATAATGCAGGCACAGGTGCCAGGCAGGCATCTGTTAGCTCAAAGGGGAACAGACTGAATTATTTTTCTTTACCTCCTTCTGTCATGGTCTGTGAGAAATGAAAGTAAAACTGCAAAAATAATTGAGAAACTGGGAGATAAGGTTGCATTAAAAATAGAAAATGTTAAGAAAACTTGTTCTTTATGTCTTGTTCTAAGAGTCTAAACTCTTAAGAAAGTTGTTTAATTTAATGTGATAACTGTAATAACTTGGGGTAACATAGAAACAATCTTTTACATTTCAACCCACTTTCCTATTTTTTCCAAATTTTTGGGTCATGAAAGTCAAACCAATTTGAGAATGGAAGACAATTCATAATTTGTGTTTTCAATTTATTTTAAAATCAAATGAGCAATTTTAAAATTCTCTTTTTGACAATGTTCATTTATTTTATATTTTTTTGTATTATAAAAACAGAAACGTACTGTACTGATTCTTATGATTAACTTCATGCGTAATGTGTGGTGTATGCAAACAAACAGAGGTCGAGTCCAAAACCCTGTAACTATAGGCCCTATCACTTGTTTCTTCACCTTTCAGGAGAACAACCGTACAAACTCTGTTGTGGGTAGAAGAAGAGTTATGGAGTGCTGTTCCAACTCCATACAGTTAGATCATACAGGGTTCACACAATGAGTAATTTAATGCTTTTTAATGCTCTTAGATATATATATATATAGTATATATATATATATATATATATATATGCTATATACTTATATATATATATATATATATATATATATATATATATATATATATATATATATATATATATATATATATATATATATAGTATATATATATATATACCATGCACCAGCCAACATAATAATAATATATATATAATAATAATAATATAATAATATGGTATATATGGGTATATATATATATATATATATATCTCAACACATATACAGCTGTGCTCCCATGCTGCCTCACTTGCCATTATATATTATATATATACGCGTATATATTATATATATATACTCTAAGCGTGCCAATCATGGTGGCAACTCAGTGCATTTAGGCATGTAGACATGGTCAAGACAATTTCTAAGTCCTGCAGTTTTAGGCAAAGCGGTCAGCAATCAGTATGGGGGAAGAAAGGTGATTTGAGTGACTTTGAACATGGCATGATTGTTGGTGCCAGAAGGGCTGGTCTGAGTATTTCAGAAACTGCTGATCTACTGGGATTTTCAATGCACAACCATCTCTAGGGTTTACAGAGAATGGTCGGAAAAAGAAAAACATCCAGTGGCGGCAGTTCTGTGGGCGGAAATGCCTTGTTGATGCCAGAGGTCAGAGGGAGAATGGCCAGACTGGTTCGAGAAGCTGATAGAAGGGCAACAGTGACTCAAATAACCACCCGTTACAACCAAGGTGGGCAGAAGAGCATCTCTGAGCGCACAGTGCGTGGAACTTTGAGGCAGATGGGCTACAGCAGCAGAGACCAAACACGGGTGCCACTCCTTTCAGCTAAGAACAGGAAACTGAGGCTACAATTTGCACAAGCTCATGGAAATTGGACAATAGAAAGATTGGAAAAACGTTGCGGGTCTGATGAGTCTCGATTTCTGCTGCTAAGACATTACATGGTAGGGTCAGAATTTGGCGTCTACAACATGTAAAGCATGGATCCATCCTGCCTTGCCTTGTACGGTTCAGGCTGGTGGTGGTGGTGTCATGGTGTGGGGAATATTTTCTTGGCACTCTTTGGGCCCCTTGGTACCAATTGAGCATCGTTGCAACGCCACAGCCTACCTGAAGTATTGTTGCTGACCATGTCCATCCCTTTATGACCACAATGTACCCAACTTCTGATGGCTACTTTCAGCAGGATAATCCGCCATGTCATAAAGCTGGAATCATCTCAGACTGGTTTCTTGAACATGACAATGAGTTCACTGTACTCAAATGGCCTCCACAGTCACCACAGATCTCAATCCAATAGAGGCATCTTTGGGATGTGGTGGAACGGGAGATTCGTTAGCATCATGGATGTGCAGCCGACAAATCTGGCGGCAACTGTGTGATGCCATCATGTCAATATGGACCAAACTCCCCGAGGAATGCTTCCAGCACCTTGTTGAATCTATGCCACCAAAAATATGGGAGGCAGTATCTGAAGGCAAAAGGGGTCCAACCCGTTACTAGCATAAGGGTACCTAATAAAGTGGCGGTGAGTGTACATATATATATATATCAGGGCTCAATGTTAACCATCGCCCGATCTCCCGGGGCAAGTAGTTTTTATTGTTGGGAGAGTACAAATTTCATTGCATTTGCCTGCCGAGCAAGTGCAATGATCGCAAAAAAAAATTTTTATCTCTCAAAACTACTTTAAAATCACCGACATTTGATGAAGACGACCCACAAGCGTTGCTGGTAGCCAAGCTTTTTTTTGTTGTGTGTACACATTCTCACGTGATTTGAAAAAGCGGGTGATTTTCCTCACCAGATGGCGTGATTTTTGTCCCCCCCTAGTGGTAATTTGATGTAGTTACCAAAATGACAAGCAGCTGCATTTATTTAGTCAGGGAAAACTAATCCTGAGTCAGTTAAAAGTCAGGGGAATTCTGAAATGATGTCAGATTGTGGAAACCCTGAATAAAATAACTATAATGATTCTCTAGAAAAAACCAACATTATATTAATAGTATTATCTTGTATTAAACATACGTGACTCTAAAATAAATGTTATTCATTTGTGACATTGACTTCTGTCTTGTGATTTATCTTAAGTTTTTAACCTGTCAAGTGTTTTTTAGATTTTTAACGTTACAATTTATATTTTCCAAGCACACAACAGTTTAAAAGCAAAGTTTAGTTTGTAAAGAATGAGCAGGAAGGCTTGAAAAGCATGTTAACACGGTAATGTAGGCTGGAGTTCATTATCTGACGCATGCATATTACACACCAGGAACCTGGAAACTTAAAAATACTGAATTACAAAAAACATTTAAAAAACAAACATGTTTCATTGATATATATACAGAAATGAATGTTAGGAACTATATATATCAAACATTATACTGGGCAAGGAAAAATTGTTGCTGGGCAAATGAAATGTGAAAGTTGAATGTTAAGGTAAAATATCCTATATATATAAAAATATATATATATATATATATATATATATATATATATACTATATATATATATATATATATATATATATATATATATATATATATAATACATGGCAAAAATCCTTGGTCATCATTACCATCGACAGGCTGCAGCCATGTCCCGAAATTCCATCGTTTTTCAGCCACTTTTGTTGGAAATTTGCATTTTTGCCTCGAGCCGTTCAGCGCAAACATATTACGATACAATATATCTGAGGAAACTGTTTTTAATAAACTTTCTGTTGTTTTTAAATAAAGCATTTTAAATGCCCCAATAATCAAATTTAATGAATTTTAATGCAAATTAAATTAACAAAATAATAATTTAATGACTTTTAACGATTTTTAATGACCCGCGGAAACCCTCTCATATATCACTATGCAACAGAGACGTACAGCGATGATGCTAGTCAAATCCAGGACTATAGCCCTCTGAAAAAGAGCTACACAGAAACAAAAGTTACACAATGCAGTGAACGGCTGAACGGTCTTTAATACACAAACAAAAATATGTTAAGGTGCAAACTTTGCGCATGTCATACACGGTAAACGTGCAGCATTAATATCACTGTAAATTGTACCTAAAGGTGGGTTGTGCTTTTATCACATCAGGTAAAAGATTGTGTTGTTCCATATATCTCCAATGCCAGTGAGGGGATTCACAAGCTCCCTATGCTGAAGGAACTATGATAGGAAACGCCCAGGCTCCTTTTCTTACCTCCTTCCTTACTGGCAGCCTTATTTGGAGATCACTTATAATGGCAAATGCACATCTGCTCCTTATCAATTAGACCATTAAAGCTGGAGATAAAGCCTCGAAGAGACCATGGAAAGGAGACAGAACTAGTTATACCTGAGAGAAACTGCTTTGGCCAAAGCTGGACAAGGCTACTTTGAGAAATACATATTTTTTTTTAATGTTCTCCTGATTAGAGGTTCTCTAAGCAGATCCTTTGTCCCAAACATTATTGCCCTCTTATATTTAACAAAGTAAATTATCCCCACATACTGTATGTATTTGAACTGCTCTGGCTCTGTTTTTTATGGGACCCTTTTATCTGTATTTATGTTCTTAATTGTTGTTTTATTTGTTTTTTTACACTGTCTGTCTGGTGAGCCAAAGACAATTTCCAATCCAGATGGACAATAAAGGTTTATTCTATTCTGTTCTATGGTAAAAGCTCAGACTGTCCAATGCATTTAATTGTTGCGGCTGACCAGAAAAAAGCTGCTTCCAGGCTTTCTAATTTAATAAAAGACAAGTGAAGCTTACTTTGCCATTGGTCTCTCTTGCCTGCCAATAAACCATCCCAATTCCCGTCAGCTTGATAACTGGCCTATTCTCCTTTTTACACAAACACAGAATTTGAATAATCCGTTTCAAATGTAAAATGAGTGTTCAGAAGACTGAGGCTATTTCCTCTAATAAAGCAAAGGGAATTTGTTAGATGGATGTGTGGCCAGCTATTGAAAGAACAGCAAAAGAATGTTGAATTTTACAGGAAACCTTAACCAAGTTCTGCGTAAGAAAACATTTGCAATGCCTGAGTAACTTATTATTTTCTTCCCTTAAAAAGCAAAACATAGTCTGTGGTTTGGCAAAGGAAAACATCTGGAGGAAGCAAAAGTGTTGCAGGCAGCTCCAGCTGGAGAAAAACACAAGACAATAAAAAACAAAAAACAACTGTTTATGAGGATATAGTTCATCAGGTAGGAAAATGCATTCTTTAATATACCGTAGTGTTTTTTTCCTTTCCTCTTCTGTGTCCTTTTTCTGCATAAATTCTGGGGTCTACGGATCATATCAAATTGAAAATCACTTTCCCCGACTGAGTGTTTAGGTCCTCGATAGAGTTTACAAAACTGTTGAAGAACTGATAGCTTGAACTGGATGGAAACTATCAAAATTACTTCACAATGTTTGAATTGCTGAATTACTGAAGTGTATTCAACCCCTCAGAAGTAGAGTAGCTATTGCGGGGTAGGGTTGTTACCAATATTCATGCAACAGAGCAGAAATCTGTTTTATCACAATGCAGTTTTTGTCATTAGTGACTATTTGCCACTAATGAGAATCAACAAGTGATAGCTCCTCCCACAAGAAAATGCAAGCCAGTGAAATCAAAGCACTGGCAAATGCAGGGTGATTTTTTAAAGCCACATAGTGAAGCAAAACATTACCTGAAGCCTTCATTGGGTCATTTTGCCTAAGGAGGGAACCTGAAGGTGAAAAATGACAGTCACCTTTCACAGACAAAACAGATTAATAAGGGACACAAAGTAACGGTGGCCTACTAAGGAGTGAAGCGGTTTTTGCAGATACAAGAGTTGGTAAGAGAGAAGGTGAAAATCTGAAGCATTCCTTTTCATGTATACAATCAAAATCAATGTAACCTTTATCAACACATTATCTTCTATACAGTTTATCATTTCACATGGTCGTTATTTATTAAACAACAGCTACTGTATGTTCAGATGCTCAGAGGTTGGCAGCAGGCCTTTGTCTATATTTTTTTTAACTTTTTTCATCAACCATTTACAGTTAAGGAAATATTTAACTATGTTCTAAATAATTTTGGTTAAGGGCGTCTGCATTATATATTTTCCAGACACCACTTCCCCATTTTTTAAATCAAGTTCCTATAGCTGCCATGCAGTTGAAATAATATATTGCAAATGCTTGTGCATAAACGGTTTATCACTCCTGCAGGTGAGGGGCGTTTCTACTTGGGACAAACTGCAATTGCTAATTGGTTATTTGCTGATAGGTCTCCTTGAATAATTGACAGATGGGTTCACTTCAATTGCAGGGAGACTAAGCTAATCACAGAAAGGCTTTTAGCCACCCTGGAGGGAACTGGTTGGTGAGGTGTCCAGGCTATTGTACTCAGGTGCTTCTGCAGACTTTGTTTTCCACAAGATAAATCAAATAACAAACCTAGATTGGAGCAGTAGAGTTTGCTTTTACAGACATTTAATCATGCTTTGGTTTCTGAGTTTGGTGTTCCGTTATGAAAACCTTAACATTCTACATTTTCCTCATGACTTTTTTGTTTTTAATTCTCTGTTCCACATTTCTTAGTTTGGAGCTTTTAAATAAAAGTATAATTAAATGATTATCTGCCCTTCATTATCTACCCTTCTAACTGTAAATAGTTATTTTTGACAGGCTACTACAATAGATGTTTGTTGCAAACTGAAGCTATCAGCTTTTCTTGTAAGACACAGCATATGCGAATGACTGCCAGAAAGATTTCCTTATAAAAATATCCAAATTCGTTTTAAAGGTTAATGAAAATTCGTAGTGTTTATTCACTGTAATTAAACATGTATTACAAAATAACTGGTTACATAAAAATGGAATTGATAACAGAACATGCAATAATATCCCAGAGGGGTTTAGTGTCAAACAAAGGATAAATATGAATGTTAAGATGAACAATAAGAAATACGTTCATTTTATCCACCTGCCCCTGCTTCTGTTTAACCAGCCCTCTAACCAGTCATCAGTGCCAGATTATTCTTGAACCAGTGGTGAGAGTGATTGAGCACAGTGTTTCTGCGTACCTGATCCTGACCTTTTCTAGCTCTCAACCACAGAGCCTGCCTGTTCCCGTCTGATCTGTTTGCCTGAACTGTCTTTGGACTCCTGCTGGAATCTGTTAATCATCCTCCGTCAGATTAACCTTGGTCACTCACCTGAGTTTTCCTCCTTCAGAGGTTCCAGCTCTAGACACCCTAGCCGCTGCTACTGCAGAACTGCCGCTTTAAAAAAAACACTTTTCAATTATCCGACTATCTGTCTTTCTGGATACT
>JAGKQL010000009.1:2347582-2380072 GCA_018398635.1 Cyprinodon brontotheroides | reverse complement strand
TCCATCCTGGAGAGAAATATCAGCTGTGCTGCTGCCATCAACACCTGGTCACCAGCTGGTCTACAGTTGCCTTTGGTATCTTTTTCTATATCTGCTTCTGTCTCCTTGAACCCCAGTCGGCCTCAGCTCACACTGAGTCTGGTTCTGCTGGAGGTTTCTTCCTGTTCAAAGGGAGTTTTTCCTCTCCACTGTCGCTTAGTGTGAGGGATTGCCTTCAAGCCAATGAGTTGATGCAATCAACTGGTTTTCCTTAGATAGAAAACTTTGCATTAATTTGACTGCACGATCTGGTGAACTGTAAAATGCCTTGAGGTGACATCTGTTGTGAATTGGATATAGAAATAAACTGAATTGAAGTTTATTAAACCTAACCCCCACCACACAAAGAGAACCGCTCCTTATGGGGAATATTCATTGGTCCCTACAAGTACCTACAAGTCCACAAAATGTAGCATATTTCTGGGAAATTGTCCTTACATGGTAACAATAACTTGGCCACATTAACACACACACGGATGCACACACACTTTCTTTTTATCAGTATTCCATTAGACGTGTGAAAAACAGCTCTGGTTTATACCCCGCCATCTGTTCCAAATTAAATTTAGAAGCTAGTCTATCACTCTGCGTCACAGAGGGGTTGCTAACACCAATCCTTGAGATAAAGGGGCTGTTTAAGAAACGATAGCGTCATATACACCTGTAGCTGTGAGAAAAAAACGTTGGTAACACTTTAGAGTACACAAAGTTTGATTCCCCGCTAGAGAGTGCCTAGAGAACTATTCAGGAACTAATGATTAGTTAACCAGTAGTTACCGAGGAAATGACCAGCCCAGCCTTATTATGGGCCAGAGCCTTCTCTATGGCTGCTCCTTGTTTATGAAATAGCCTTCTACTGCACATTAGGGAGGCTCCTTCCCTGACAAAATGTAAAACTAAGCTCAAGACGTAATTTTATTCTCTGACTTTTAACAGGCAGGTACTAATATTGTTTATTTAGCTTTCTAATTCAATTCAGTTTATTCATATAAGGCCAATTCATGACACATCTCATCTCACAGTTCACCAGATCATACAGTCAAATTGATTAAAAATTTTTTAAGGAAAAACCAGTTGATTGCATTGAATCATTGACTCGAAGGCAATTCCTCACACTAACCTCATGCTTGTAGTAATCTGTGGAGAGGAAAAACTCCCTTTTTAACAGGAACAAACCTCCAGCAGAACCATAACTAGTCATTTCTTATCATTGCCCCTATTTTATATTTCTTATGCTCTAATCCAGAGGTCTCTCAATAGGGGGTCCGGCTGACCCTGTAGGGGCCCCAGAGGTACCGTTGCATGGGGTCGCGAAGTTTAGCTTTCTAATTAGACTTATATTCCCCCTGCAATATTTTCCACCAATTGAAATGTCTTTGTCCACACATTAACATGAATTCAACAGGACTGTAGTAAACAGATAAATGGAGGCAGAAGATGTTTTTCAGTCATCAATGCAGATCTAAGTGCCTTTCTGAGTAAAAATAAGTCAAATATCTGACAAAAGAGTGGAAATTAGAAGATTATATAAAAAATGTTTTGTTATTGTTGTTCCAATAAGTTTTAATAGTAAGAACAGAAACATAGAGAAAGAATATCAAGATTTGACGCATAAAATATAATATCTAAAAAACATGACTTATATTTTTAGATAGTCTTCAAAATAAAATGATGAAATGAACCAGAGAAAAGAGGTCAAACAGGTATAGAGGATAGCTGTAACCTAAACCTTTTATATATTCCCCGCAATTTTTTCCACTGATTGAAATATCTTCAAATACACATTAATTAACATGAATCCAACAGATCTGTAGTAAACAGATAAATGGAGGCAGAAGATGTCTTTCAGTCATCAGTAGACACATTGGTGGTCACTGTTTCATTCATTCAAGCTGGACGCGTTTCATTCACAACTGTATCCCACATCAACCAGGAATCAGAAATACCCGGAATAATCGCGGTAAAGTAGTTCCGTTACATGACTCCATCTGTAAAAGAGGGACTGCCAGAACCAGTTTACACACAATATATTCCAACACAGTATATATAAAAATTAGGGGGGCCCCGCATCCCATCTAAATATATCAGCTTAAGGGAGTCCGCCAGCCTGGAAAGAGTTGAAGCTTCCTGCTCTAATCTATTCTTTGATTGTTTTTTATTATTTTTAGCTATGTTCAGACTTAATCGTAAAAAAAAAAAAAAAAAATTACTCGACTGGGTCCAATGTTTAAGTTTTATGTTGCACTTTTAGAACAGCTAATTATTTTTGTGTATTTCTTTTTATTTTATACCCTTTATACATTTTATTAACATTGAGATTCTTTACCTGACTGACATCTCTTGTCTAGATACTCCAATTGTTAGAGATACAATGCTGCTGTGCAGTTTATTACTGCAGTAGAACAGAAAACTTTGATTTAGATTTCAAATAACTTTATGAATTAATGTCCTTCTTGTCTTACAAAAGTTGTGAAATTAGCAGATCTAGTTCAACACACCATATTGGTGTGGTCCATCAGTGTGTAGCATATAGCACAGACAGAGATATGCTGTGCAAAGACGCATTTCTGCACAAGCAAAGCTGGAAGAGCAGAGTTTGTCAGAGTGGAGCGTGCAGTACCGGACCATCCCAGCCTACTTTGACCCCTACCGCTTCTACCATGGTCCATGTGTGATCATGCAGGATGTTCACCGATGCAAGCCAGGTGGGCGCCATGACCAAACAGGATGCAGCAGCATGGCTGATACTGCTTAGCTTGTACATTAGTTCCTGATTAGTTACTCGTTGTTTCCTTGGTGACTGCACATTTCCTGATTAGTTACTTTGGTGACTGCACATTAGTTCCTGATTAGTTACTCGTTGTTTCCTTGGTGACTGCACATTAGTTCCTGATTAGTTACTCGTTGTTTCCTTGGTGACTGCACATTAGTTCCTGATTAGTTACTCGTTGTTTCCTTGGTGACTGCACATTAGTCTCCTGATTAGTTACTATTTTGTTTCCTTGGTGACTGCACATTAGTTCCTGATTAGTTACTCGTTGTTTCCTTGGTGACTGTACATTAGTTCCTGATTAGTTACTCGTTGTTTCCTTGGTGACTGCACATTAGTTCCTGATTAGTTACTCGTTGTTTCCTTGGTGACTACACATTAGTTCCTGATTAGTTACTCGTTGTTTCCTTGGTGACTGCACATTAGTTCCTGATTAGTTACTCGTTGTTTCCTTGGTGACTGCACATTAGTTCCTGATTAGTTACTCGTTGTTTCCTTGGTGACTGCTCATTAGTTCCTGATTAATTAATCTGTTTTTCTGGGTAATCAAGCAGCTGTCACATACTAAAGCTGGGGATGGCTTCGCCCAAGTAATTATTAGTTTACTACCCATTATTTTCTTATTAATCCTTAAGGCATTCCCTAGTAGTAAATCAAATTTTGTGTACCTAATTCAAGTGTTAGCCAAGTAATAACTTATAGGTAAGATGAACTTGCTTTGGTTATAAGTTGCTAAACGAAGACAGGGAAAACATGCAGTTTAAATAGCCACATTTGAAAAAATATGTAACTTATACCAAACTCCTTGGCAGCTATACGCAGCACCCTCTTGGGTCGTGTCCAGAGGAGTTTGTGTGTAAAACATGCTGTGCCTTTCATGGTGTTAAACCTGGTGGTGGACACTGGCAGTCTGGGATGCTATTAAGTGGAGGGAGATGTCCTATGAATCCCTGTTGGCTTGTGGAACTCCCTGCTGAGAGCTTGATTGTATTCACTAAAGTTTGCTTATAAGCTTGGCATTATGATGGACTATGGCATCACCTGCTCCACCTAGGGCTGATCTAACCGGAGAAACCTGTAAGCACTGTGAGGATCATATTCTGGTGTTTTTTCTTGTGCTTTTAACACCATAAAACCAGGACTTCTGCCTGTTTGTGTACCGTACCTGGAACTGTGACCTGACTCTGGATTCTCCCTCCACACCTCACCAGATATCTGTCCTCCTGGCTCTGACTACCTAACATGGCTTTAGCTTTGCCATTTTCATTATACTGCCCTCCTTCGTCTGCTCGGTTCGGATCTCCTGCCTCATCTCTGTCCACCGATACATCAGCGTCTGGGACTCTCTCGGTGGCGTCTGCCGTGACGCGTTGGCAGCAGGCCAGCTTAAATCAATCTCAGCCTCTTGCCATGGACTAAACTATAAGACCAGGTTAGTGACTCACATGGTCGTTATCATCCACTTCCAGAAAGACATGGTCACTAACCTTTGGTCTCCTCCTGCAGAGGTTCCTGCCTTAGACGCTGACGTCACTCACTCCGGATCAGTTTTCAATAAATGTTTTGAAAAATCTAACTGTCCGCTTTGAATATTGGATCCTTCCGTTCTGAGCTTAACAAAATGTCTCTAAGAAAAATGACTTCACAGTTGGACAATGTCTACACTGTTAAAAAAGTAAATGGCAATTGTTGTTCTAACGCACAATTGTATTCTAATCTGACTCAGAAATATAAATTTGACATCTAACAAATAAATAAATGTTTGCCCGACTCAAATTCTCAGAAGTTGGTTTAACAAGGAGTTTTAAATCGCCTATACAAGATTTTTTGAGCTTCCTCAACTGTAAACTCATGGGCATGCGCACTGCTCATGTTCATGGACACGCCCACTATGGTACGGGGTTTCCTATCCCTTTCTTCAAGAGCACAAAACCAAATGCATCACGTTGCCTAGAAAATATAAGTTCTGTCAACCTCTATTTTTTTTTCAGTGTATAAACTCTATAAGAAGCTCTTGCAGAGCTAGAGTGATAGACATTTTTAATGCGCAAAGTATCACTTCCACAGATTCTTCCTTCCGGCTGCTGTTGGACTTCAGTACCATCACGGCTCCTTACAGGCCCAGTATGTGTTTGCACACACGCTGCTGGTTGAACTGGTTTTTGATCTTATCAGGAAATCATTTGCATTCTTCTGATCCCTATAATGTGTCTTACAGACGTTCATGGATGCAGATTTACTGTAGGACAGTTTATTTTCCTGATCTGGAAGTGTTTTGTGTTTTTCATGAATATGGCACAGTTTTGTGATTCTGGATGTTAACATCCTTCCTTTTTAACAGGAATTTGTCTTTATTAAAAGCAATTTTAGTTTATTTCTTCCTCTCTAACATGTGCTTCTGTTATCTGCTACTGTAAAGCTGAACTTCAATTTTGTTTATTTTTATTTTTATTTTGTCTTCTGTCCATTTTTATTTTCCATGTCCCCATTCTAGAAGAAAACAGGCAATATCCACAAATAACAGAGTACCGGCTAAATATCATTTAGCACATTATATAATTTTGGTGTATTTTTGCTTTATTTTATACAGCTAGATAGATGTATACATAGTATACAGTACAGGTGACAAGCAATAAAAACAACATCATATGTACATAAGGGAAAAAAGTAACTCTGCCATCGTTCAAAGATGATCTACCAGGTCCTTCAAGAGCAAATGACAAAATGACAGGAATTCATTGCAAAAGAACAAACATAGAGAACACCAGGTTCTAATACAACAGGATTGTAAAATTAAACACATTAAGATTTGGTTTTTGCGAGCTTCAACTCAAAGAATTTAACTAATTGTATAATAGAGAGTAAAAAATAAATTTCACATTTAAATGTTTTGTCAAAAATCAAAATTCACCTCTTTCTTGTTTACTACAACAACTTCAACATAATCTGAGCAAAAAGCAATGAGAAGATTTTGTCATTGTGAAATGGGTTCTAACAAAAAATGCTTATGCAGAAAACACAGAGACAATATGTCCGATACCTTTGATAAAGAGTCATTCTGAGGCTAAATGAGGTCAGAGAGGCCACACCCTAGACAGTTTACAGTGCAATCAGAAATGGCTAATATTCGTGATTGTCATGTTACACCCAAGCTATTGTGACCTGGTTTCACTTTTAATCAGGAAAGCCTTACATGCCACACTGTAAACACAGCTTTTCTCAAAGCGACAGTATTAAGCAAAGCTCTCTGGCTGCTCTATCCGTTTCCAGGCATCCCCAAAGTCAGTCCTGGCAGGCCGCTGTCCTGCAGGTTTTAGAGGTTTCTCGGCTTCAGCACAGCTGAATTAATGATAGCAGTTTAGCAAAAGCCTCAATCATTAATGTAAATCAGCTGTGCTGGAGCAGGGAAACCTCTAAAACCTGCAGGACAGCGGCCGTCGAAGACCGACTTTGGGGAAGCCTGGTTTAAGCTGTAGAGAGCAACACATACTTTAAGACCTTTTCAAAGGGGCTTCATCAGATTTTAGATTTAGTCAAACTCTGAATCTCACCCTTGTAAGCTGGTTATAAGATTATTATTGATGCACCTATTTTTCCAAAAGCTGCCAGCAGGTGTATTAAGGTTCCCCCAAAGGGAAACAAATGCATGATTTCTCTGAAAGTAGATTTTTATTACCAGTCTGGAAAGATCACTAATATTGTTGTATTTTTTCATACACATTGAGTATGTGTCAAGAATCTCTTAGAAAAATCTCCAATCGTGTCCCCACCAGAAATGAACCAGCACCATGTGATGGCAGTAAGTTTGGTTGGAAAATTTAGATTTCTCTTATTTCATATATTGATTTTTTTCCCTCAGTCAGTTTCACCTGCAAGGCCACACAATTCCCCTGCTTGAGGGCTGTTTGTAGAAAAGACATACCTTCTTCCCATAACAAACCAGATTCTTTCTCAATGTTTATTCATAACATGTTACTGTTTAACCAAAGTGTCTGTAATTTGTTTGACTCTGAATACTTTCCATTATTGTAAGTATAGGGGGACGAATGGGGCCCAGATCAGAACAGGGCTGATTACCGTGCAATAAGGGCTGCACGATGAACTGTTCTCTCTTTGCAAAGATAAAAATAAAGTGCAGACTGAGTGAAATCCATCAATCCCCATTTATTTAACTGGGGTCAATAGTTGATTAGTTCCCAAGACAGTAAGGCACCCTTTTTCAGTTCATTGTACCAATTCTGGTGTTTTCTTTTTCTTTCAAAGTTATAAATAGGACCCTCTGACTGACTGCGAGGAACTGTTAAAGCCCTCCTGGAAGCACCGTGCTTGACCATACTTCGCCTGCCCAGTAAACAACATGCCCACTTTCTCATACCAGTGAGTGCAAAAGCTGCACAATTACACTATATGTTCCCATTTCAGCTAAGTCGTGAAAATAGTTTTTTCGGCTGTAAGAGGTCTGGATTTGATCAGCCTTTCTAAAAAAGGGCCAGATTGCTAAAAGTGGTCCAATACCGTTGCTACAGCAGCTCTAGGGCGACATGGGGAGAGGAGAGAATCATGGGGAGAGGTGGCGTCACTGAAGGCAAATCTCTTTCTTCCAGTTGGAAAAACATCTAATGTTTCATAACAAATTAATACTGCTTAGTTCCAAATGGCCTATTTTATCATTTATATGCCTATTGTTGACTTGGGAAGGCCTAAAAAAGCATAACGTCTAACCTTTCAATGTTTCAGGCCATTAAGTAAGATTTTATAAGACAATGGTAATCTGAGTAAGCGCAACATCAGGTTTTCAAAGGATGATCTTATAAAGGAAAGAAGAAAACTTAACAAATCAGCTCCAGGCATAAATATAACTGCACCACACCGTGAAAACTGAATTATCGTAACTGTTATCAGCTACATTTTTGGTTCATAACAGAAAAAAAAAGAGCTTTGCTCAAGTACTTTTTAACCCCTTAAGCCCTGAGAGTCTTAGGAGAAAATTCAGCCTGAAATTGCACATGTAAATAAAATAAAAGTATAGCTCGAAAACTATAAATTCGAAATACAATTGTTTGTATTTGTATGACACAAAGGCATTGAGGAATATTTTTCAGGTTGCACCATTTGTTCATGTCACCATGTCTGATTTATAGGCGATTAAACAAAGCAAAAAATGAAAAATATTTAGCTTCAACCAATTTTTTTCCAAAAGAAACACAGCAAAACACCATGAAAGCCAATTTGAAACTCTGAAACTCTGACTTTATAGATCCACATCTCCAGTAACCTGACTCAGCCAGATGGATTTTGCTCGCGCTTTTATCCATCTGGAAAACCTCCGTTGACGTAATTTTTTGGGAAGGTGAGAAAATACTGAAAGTTAGCTGATTGGCTATGTTGTGGTGATAGGCGGGCCAAAATAAACCAATCAGATCAACGAAGCATATGACGTACTAACAGAGCGACGACGAAAACACCGCAGCCACAAGCCAGGGCTACTCTTTGCGAAACCAGTCGGGAGAAGAGCAAAAGCATCTTTTCCTCTGAGAAAAGCCTCCCAGAGCAGTGTTTTGCTCTTCTTTCCAGTGAGAAATACTCTGTAATTCCGATAAAACTTGCTTTGATAGCCGCATGCTAGCGCTAGTTTCATCGGCTGAGAGCGCCATGTTCTTTTAGACTGAACGATGGCGCTTCGTTCGTTGGCACTCACACGCTTCGCCTCAAAAGCCAGCGCTGATTGAAGACGTTAAGTTTGGTGAAGCGGCTCCCAAATTTTCTTGGGAGGAGCGTCTCCAGGAGCTTGATCTCGCGGTGAAACCTTAGCTTCTGGCGAGATCCCCAGGATGGTCTCCCGCGAGGCTACATCTTCACTATAACTCAAGCAAATTTTAGACTGAATAAGTTGAAGCATGTTTGTTCCACAAAGGTTTTAGTGGGCAGTGTGCTTGGAGGAAATATGATTTTGAAAGCTGTGTGGATGAAACACCGTGTGACTGTGTTTTGGCAATACCTATAAATAGATAAAGAGGAGCAGGTGTCTGTTGGGCCTGGTACCGGGCCCACTGGGGTTGAGGGGTGAAAGTTTTTTTGTAAAATAATCTAAGGGTCATTTATTGGGTTTCTTTTTACTCTAAACTAACCAAACACAGGTCATACTTCTAAATCAGAAAGATATTTTTCAGGAAGGTCTCTCTCTTTCTTATCAAGGCTGGTCATTGAAGGCAGATTATTGGTTAAAAAAGTGTATTTTGATATGTAAACTATTATATGAATCTGTTTTCCTGTGATTCAAACCCTATTTGAACTCACTAGGAAAAACACAGCTTTATTTCCCAAGATGGCTTAGTGTGAAATTGGACCAGAACTTATTACCATCACTAAACAGGATTGAATTAAACAGCTGCCAGCTGTGCAACAACAAAATATCTTAAAACAACGAGAAAAAAAAAAACATGGTTCCCAGGCAGGCGGGACAAAAGCAGCTGATGTCTGACCTGATGTTTTTCTGTTACTGTCAACCACAACATTATTGATTCAATATCAAGCCTCAACTTTAACTTGGAAAAATTGACGTTATAAAAATTTGCCAATACTCACTGCTACGCAGGGCATTGGCTCTTTCATTTATATTGAGGCATACAGATAATAAAGCTCATCCTGAAGTCAGGGTTCTCCCTCACGTCTCACCAAACGCTCTAGTCTGGCGTAAAACTCAGTGGTTTGGGAACGTCTAATTACTGATGCAGACATATTTGAACAGCACTCCCTTTGACAGCTGGGCAAAGTAACAACAATATACACACGTCTTAAAAGAACACCCATACATCCTGGTATGTCCAGATGGAGGTAGTCTAACATAAATGGAGACCTTTGACTGATGGGCTTGACGTTTCTTGCCTTTAGTAGATAACTTGTTTTAAGACAAGGTGAATCAAAAACCCATCACATTTGATTTGATTCAGGAGTTTTTGCAACTGACATTGCAGTGGAATCATATTGATATTTTGAGACATATTCACTTGATCTCAGTAAATCCTTTGGATCTGTGTTGCACTAGCATGGCATCAAGTTACAGAGGTCCAGTTCCTGAGGCTTCCTCTTGCCAGAGCAGTGGTTTCTGGGCAGATTTAGGCCGTTCTCCGTTATGCAGCGCACTGGGCGTCTTTTAAAGCCTCTGCCACAGGACTTTGAGCACGAAGACCAGGTCCCTACATCCCACATGGGACATGGATCACCACACGCTCTTATTGCTTCAGGCCTTTTAGCACTGTCACAATCTGTTGCAAGACGTCCTTCTGTGCTCTGGCACTGTACCAGCCTCTTCTGGAGACCGTTCCCACAGGTCACTGTGCATGAATCCCATGATGATGTTACCCAGTGGCTAATGGGTCTCTTACCCATCACCTCGTTCTTATTTTTGGTGTTTTTCTCATCTGTCAGGACACTGTTTTGTGATTTGTGGCTTTTCTCCTCTTTCCGTAGAACCTTGTCCTCCTTACGCTCCTTTGAGATGTAGAAAGAGTAGCGGATTCTCGGCGGAGTCATCTTCCCCACAGAGAGCACCTCCACCGTTAGCGGCTCCTGCAGAGGTCTGGTAGCCTGGAGAATCTCAACAGATGTGGATGTGCCACTGTAGCGCAGCAGGCTGCCTTTAAGTAGCATGTCCCTCTCTGCGGCCGACACCACGTAGTTTCCATTCAGAAGGTAATTTCCATGCCTATCCTTCACAGCGAGGTAGTTTTCATCACTGACCATTCCTCTGTACCCACGTTGGCGGATGTCAATATTGGAGGCTCCGACGGGCAGCGTCACCACAAAGTTGTAGCCGTTACTGAAAATCAAAAAAAGAACATATTTAGTGGTAAAACACAAAGATTAAATACTTTGAGTTAAAGAACATGTTATCTATATAACTAGAGGTGTCAAAAGTATTAATGTTTATCACTCGAGTAGAAGTATAAATCCAACTGTAAAAAATCACTTTTCTAGAAGTTAGAGGATCAACTTAAGCTTTTTACTCCAGTAAAAGTGTAAAAATACCATTTTTAAAACTACTTACAGTGTAAAAGTAAAAGTAATGCAGTAAAAATTCAATTCAGGACGATAACTTCCTTAGACTTTATTTTTTTAGTTTTATAACTAATGGTAACAGTATCAAATTTAACTTTGCTTCACATTGAAAAAAATATTTATTTTGGTATGTGGAGAACAACAAGTGGGGGCAGCACCGAGTCCAACCACAAAAAAATTAATCATCTGGATGAAACTTATTTTTATGGTTTTTATTTTTTGAAATACCAACAGGCTGTAATGAAAATGAGCTTAAATGAAATAAAACTAACACGTCTCTTTTCAAATAGAAAGTAGAGATAATTGCAAAGCAATTTAAGGAGTAGAAGTTAAAATGTTGTCTGAAAAATAATTACTCCAATTAAGTATAGATAGCCAAAATTTCTACTCGGGTAAGGTAACGAAGTATTTGTACCCGACACCTTTGTATATTAGGGGGTTTAAGTACTCGACACTTTGTAATCATTAAAAATAATAGAAAATTTAATACTTCATATTTTTGAATTTTTGAATTTTTTGTACTTTTCTGAGGTTACTGGAAGTTTGCTCTTATTATGGTTGGAGATAAGATGTGCAACAGAATGCTAAGACAACTGAACCAGACAAAGACCTTCTTCTTCCTGACTTTTGGCGGTTGGGGTAGAAATGTAAGTTTGTTAAAGAACTGAATATCTGAGTCACTACGTCACAGATCAGCTCTGTGATGATGATGACGTTTATAGGCAGCGTCCCCTTTTGTATGGCAAGGCCAACATTCTGGTGAGGTCATACAGTCAGATTAGTTCAAAGTTTTCTATTAAAGTAATAGTACACTAAAACATGATTACTAGCATTCATTTCTGCACTGAACCCATGCTGAACAACACTCTGGAGTACTTCGCATGATATCTCAAATGCATCTGGAGATCTAGGAGGCTTCTTGCTTATCTGCTGACATTCAAATAGTGGATGGTCGTATGGCGCGAGAGCAGAAAGGTCCATAAAAGTCTCACAAAAAACGATGTCAATATTCCTCCATACTGCTCTCGGCCCAATATATTCCAAGTGTCCTGAGTGGTAAAGTCCCGCCGATTTACCCTCGAAACGAAGTCATTTTAGAATGTTTTTAGAGCATAAAATAGTAGTGTATAGGATTTCCTAAAAGCGCTTCACGAGTCTACGGAAACCGCCGCAGACCAAACCAGATGAAAGTGCGCATTCAGCGTCTGCTCTGCCGATAATGCAAGCGTAGAAGAAGAAATGTGCTGTTTACCTGTGCAAAGAAAAAAACAACGAAAGAAAAATGTCTGAGGACTTCAGTGTTGAGGAAGAGCATGAGTTCTTTTGCGAGCTGAATGCGCTTCTCATCTGGTTTGGTCTGCCGGCTCGGTTTTCCGTAGGCTTCGTGAATCGCCGCTTTCAGGAAATCCTATACACTACTGTTTATGCTCTAAAAACATTCTAAATGACTTCGTTTAGAGTAAATTCTGGGGCGCTACCCTCTCAGGACACTTGGAATACATTGGACCCGAGCACTATGGAGGAATATTGACCGCGTTTTTGTGGACTTTATGGACCTTTCTTGCCTCGGGCCATAGACCCTCCATTATTTGAATGTCAGCAGACAGCAAGAAGCCTCCCAGATTCCAGATGCATTTGAGATATCAAAAAGTACTCCAGAGTGTTGTTCAGCATGGGGTGAGTAGAAAAATGAAGGCTAATCATGTTTTTGGGTGTACTATTCCTTTAAGGAAAACCACTCTGACTAGGCAGGGTGAGCAGATCTGTGCAGATTTATTTCAGTTCTGTCTTTGTGCTATACACAAAATAAAACTATTTCTCACAGTTGACATGGGCAGACTATGAAAAGTTATAAATAATAAAAAAACATGTAAAAAAAAACAACAAAAAACACCGGAGCATTCTATGAAGCAAATCTCCTCTTAACGAGTCTGTGCAGCATCTAGAACCAGAGCAGATAGAGAATGTTCATATATTAAAAACACGATGAGATCTACGTCTAAAGCAAAGAAAATCGCAGCAATAAATGGCGTGGGACGGTTTCTATGGTGACTGAGACAGAGAGGTGATTCTCAGAGAGATCTGGGAAGTTTTTCTTTCTTTTTTCCATAAAGAGGTGAGAGAGATCCGCTGCTCTGTCTGCTCCTCCTTATTCTGGTTTCTGTGAGGCTCAAAGAGGATCACTACTTTATCCGTTTTCTGTCCTCCTGAACTCCCATCATGGGGAAAGTTTATTTAAATGTTTCATTCATTGTTTTTGCTCCAGTCTGTCCTGCTCACTATAAACGAGACGTGCGACTCCAAACTGACTCTTTCCCCGTCAGATTAATAGATTTTATTTTGTATTTTCCCCCAAAGCGGATGAGTTTTACTTTGCAGCCGCATCTCTCTTCCTTTCAGACCCATGGTATTGCTGCTGAATTGCTGCGTAGTCTGACTAAAACAGACCTGGGCTGTATCTCAGTCGGAGCTACGCTGCCCCCTGCAGGAAGTCGTGTCTGGAGTGATCCTCTCCATTGACTTTCAATGAGCGCTAAACTCCACGACCTCTAAGGCACGATTTTATATCAGATTGGAAGCAAAATTTGGATTTAGTGCGTTCTGGGCTTAGTTAGAACCTGACCTAAAGCAATTTATGGTCTTTGACCTGATGAGCATTGTGTACAAGAAATATATCATTAAAAAGCTAATCTAGTACAGAAACTCCATAAACCAAGTGAACCATTATTTACACACAAGGGTAATGCTTTAAATATTTTCTTTCTGTTCATTATTTCATGATTAAGCTTCATCATATTATTATTATAGATATAAATATTAAATCATATTGAGAATAATATTATATCAGACCAATATAAAAATTTTAGAAAAAGCTCAAGAATTTGAACGTTTAAACGAGTCGCTGTGTCAACACTGACTACTATTTGTTGAGGCGGGCTACTTACACCGGCTTGGTGAACATTCCTGAGACCTTTTTGCAGCCTTTGTTGTCGCCACCACACACACCACACTTGTCAAACTTCTTGTTGGAATCCAGCTTGCCGTCGCAGCCTGCCTTCACACACTTCCCCTGAACACACACGGCTGAGGTGTCAGGGGAACAAGGCGTCCCATCCACAACCTGACAAGTTAAGACAACACGTGTTACAATAACCAATCTGGACAACGAGTCCTACATTGTTTTACTCTTCTGGTTAAAAAATCACACGATTACCATACATTTCCATTTTATATTCTTTAAGTAATGTTGTTGTGAGAGTATCTCTACTTACTTGAAATTGAAATTTTCTACAGACACATATTGCATTCACCAAAGAAAAACAAATCTGACAGTTTATCTCATAATTACGAGATCAGTATCTTGTAATTATGAGATCTTTCCTCACAGTTATGAGATAACATGTCATATTTAGGAGATCAGGAAGGACAGTCGTTGTTGAGCTACGCAACATGAAACGTGAACAATAGCTACGTTTACATGCTAGGCCTTTCCCCGATCCGATCCAAACCTTGGTTGATCGCGAAATTCAAAATCTCCGTTTACATGGACACTAAATGAAATGATCCGATCATGACGTGTGTATACATGTACCAAGCGTTGGATCAGATTAAATCTTTTAAGCATGCGGAGAACTTCCTGCCAAACTTGGCAGTTCTGTCTGGCGCCTGGTTTTTGGGAGGCCTGACAAACGATGCGCGCGGAGCGAGGGAAAGAAAAACGGAGAGAGGAGGAAAAAAGCGCTTGGCAGCGAAATGTCTGAGAGAAAATGTAGAGAATGAGCGATTGAACCGGCGTGGGAGAGCGAGTGGGCTGTGGAGAGAGAAAAGAGGAAGAGGAGGAGGATAAATTCCTGCTTCCTGCAGCTTTAAATGATCTTGAGTGTATAAGTCGGCGTTCCTAGACTCCTCCCGCCATGTTGTTTCACAGCGAGCGCACCGGTAGTTTCCCTGTTGTTGACAAGGCGGAAAAACGTCACGCTGACGTCGCACACATGCGCAGTGAAGATTATTTTACTCTTAAGATCCCGAATGGGTGTTTACATGGACGCCAATCAGATTGGCGATCGGCAAAAACCACCTCTCTCTTTTCGAATTAAATTTATTTCCGATCGGACCGACCGGATTAGAATCTCAGTCTGACATGTTTACATGAAACATTTTTGATCTGATCAGGCCTTCAATCCGATTAGTGGTGTCCATGTAAACGTAGCTAATGACTGAGTTGTCAGATTTAATCGGCTTTTATTTCCTTTTAGGTTTTCGACGCTGAGAAATACTGAGTTTCCTCAATGTGGATGGAACTAGTTTTAGTTTGTCAGCATTGCGCAGCCAAAAACAAAATGAATTTTTTCCCAAAGAAATGTGTTGTTTTTTTGGATCGTAAAGCAAAATCCTATTACATATTAAGATATTAGGTCGTCTTTTATTTTTTTAATTCTTTAAATCATTGGGTTTATTCACGGGCTAGTAGATCTTTGAGAGCCAGAGTAAGTCTACAAAATACATACAAAACAGTGTGCAAACCTTAGGTGAAAGAACATAGAAGTATCCAGTTCCGTTGGCCCTGCAGATGAGCTTGCATTTATCCTTGGGAGAGATGCCAGAATATTTGGGAATCCAAACTACACTGGATCCCAGTCTGCTGGTGTTTAGGTTTAAGCCATTGAATGCCTCACACTGCTCCTCACGAAAGCTTTTACCTGGGGATGAAAAACAGACCAACGTTTCACAGCTGCTCTGATAGAAGAAACTGATCCATCTGATCAGAGGAAGCAGGAAAAAATTTAAAAAACAGACAAAATTAAAATCAGCCTAAGGCTTTCTGGAGGAAAGTTGCTCAACTTTGCCATAAACTTGAAGAAACCCGAGACAGTCCCATAAATATGTCATTCTGTTATTCAAATTAGATCTTTCCTTTTTTTTTAATCTAAAATTATATTCCGCTGTGAGATAGATGCTTTATAAATGGAAAATAATATCTCCATTTATGTATACAACAGAGAAAGTAATCTGATATATTAATTCTTTTTATTTGGTATACTGAAGAATTAAAATAACTGGCAGTGACTCTTTTATCTTAAATTATAAGCAACCTGTTTAAGCTCATGCCACAGCATCTAAATGTGGTTCCTAGAACTTCTAAAAGTAGAATGGGAGGCAGATCTTTTAGTTATCAGGCTCCCTCTCTGTGGAACCAACTATCAGTTTTTAGTCCTGTGAGGCAGACACCCTGTTCACTTTTAAGGCTAGGCTTAAAACTCTCTCTCCCTTTGATAAAGCTTATAGTTAGAGTGACCTCAGGTTATCCTGATCTATCTCTATAGTTCTGCTGCTATAGGCTTTAGACGACTGCTGGAGGATATGGGGACCCCTTTTTCATCATTCTGCTTCATTCTATCTCTATTCTCCCATTCTGTAGTATTTGTTATTTCAACGCCTATTTTTTTCTCCACTTTTTCTCCTCATAGTAACTGGTTCTGTTTAGATGTCCTATTATCGATGATAGAAGGCAGATCATTTAGTTATTAGACTTCTCACCTATACAAGCACCAGCTTGTACTGTATCTCTCTCTCTCTCTCTCTCTCTCTCTCTCTCTCTCTACCACTTTTTTTATACTGTAGATGGATTTAGGAGATCTACTGGTTTAAGCAGACATTAAACTCACCAGTTTCAGGACAAGGGTTGAGATTACATGAGCGGTATTTAATGCGAAGGCCGTAGCAGTATTTCCCACCATTTTCAGGGACAGGGTTATTACAGTCTCTCCTGGCCAACTGAACACCTCCACCACAACTTCTTGAACAGTCTCCAAATGCACCCCACTTCCCCCAACGGCCATCCACCTTAGTCAAAACCAGAACCATGCTTTACTCGTCAGTGTTAAGAATGTTCATGTAAGACAGTGTTACACTAAGTCCCCTTCTGCCTCACCTTTACATGCATGGTGCTGTGCTTATCAACACAGGTGCCTCTGTAGCAGACTTTGTTGCTGCCATAGCCACAGCTTGTGCCGTCTGCCCAGGGAAAGTGTCGGGTTTGACAGACTTGCTGTCCACGAGCATTCCCGGTGCACCACAGCTTTGTGCAGGGCTGCATGTAGGGGCAGGGTGTGGAGCCTGAACCAAAGGCAAGCTCACACTGACGGTGCAGGCTATAGCTGGAGCCAGGAAGGCTGTCCTGGAGGGTGAGGTGCTTCTGAGGCTGGTCCAATAGGCAGTCTCCTGTAGAGGCAAAAATAGAGCTATGGTGAGACAGCAGATATGGAAGATATTTGGATACATCAGATTGCCTTTTTCCTTCTTTTATGCACATGATCTCTGAAATTAACCAATTTTAAATCTATATGTGCATTCATGGAACGTATCATCAGAGATCAGGCAGTATAACATTTTACTTAGTAGCTATATTTAATGTATTTAATCAACTGAATCTATGTTTGGGTGAGACTGAATTTGACTATATAATTTGATCAGTCTGCCAAACATTATTACAGCGCATTATAATCTTTAGATTAATTTGAAGTGGAATTAGAATTGTCTTTAATTGGCAGATGTTGAACTCTTCTGAACATTACACTGGGAAAAAAATCTAAATCTAATAAAAAGTAAAATAAATGAGTGCACTTGTTCTTGAATTAAGGAGGTAATTGAGATACTTTGCCAATGGAACAAGACGATTTACATTGCTCAAAAAATTTTAAACAGATCAGATCTCAATGGGGAAAAAAAATCCTGCTGTTTATTTATCCTGATATGGACTGGGTGATATGTTAGGAACAAAAGGATGCCACAATATTTGATGGAAATGAAAATGATCAACCTACAGAGGGCTGAATTCAAAGACACCCCAAAAATTACAGTGAAACAAATGATGCGGCAGGCTAGTCCATTTTGCTGAAATTCCTTTGCAGCAACTCAAAAATGGTATTCAGTAATTTGTATGGCCCAGACGTAAGTGTGTATGCATGCCTGACAACGTAGGGGCATGCTCCTAATGAGACGAAGGATGGCGTCCTGAGGTATCTCCTCCCAGATCTGGACCAGGGCATCACTGAGCTCCTGGACAGTCTGAGGTGCAACCTGCAGGCGTCCGGATGGATGGAAACATAATGTCCCAGAGGTGTTCTATTGGATTTAGGTCAGGCGAGCGTGGGGGCCAATCAATGGTATCAATTCCTTCATCCTCCAGGAACTGCCTGCATACTCGCCACATGAGGCTGGGCATTGTTGCATTGTTTTGCACCAGGAGGAACCCAGGACCCACTGCACCAGCATAGGGTCTGACAATGGGTGCAAGGATTTCATCCCGATCCCTAATGGCAGTCAGGGTGCTCGTTGTTCAGCCTGTATAGGTCTGTGCAAGCCCTCCATGGATATGCCTCCCTAGACCATCACTGACCCACCACCAAACCGGTCATGCTGAACGATGTTACAGGCAGCATAACGTTCTCCATGGCTTCTCCAGACCCTTTCATGTCTGTCACATGTGCTCAGGGTGAACCTGCTCTCATCTGTGAAAAGCACAGGGCGCCAGTGGCCGACTTGCCAATTCCGGTGTTCTGTGGCAAATGCCAATCGAGCTCCACGGTGCCGGGCAGTGAGCACAGGGCCCACTAGAGGACGTCGGGCCCTCAGGCCACCCTCAGCGAAGTCTGTTTCTGATTGTTTGGTCAGAGACATTCACTCCAGTGGCCTGCTGGAGGTCATTTTGTAGGGCTCTGGCAGTGTGCTCCTCCGGCACACCTCCTTGTCGCACAAAGGAGCAGATAGCGGTCCTGCTGATGGGTTGTAGACCTTCTACGGCCCTGTCCAGCTTCCTCCTGGAGTAACTGCTCGTCTCCTGGAATCTCCTCCATAATCTTGAGATTGTGCTGGGAGACACAGCAAACCTTCTGGCAATGGCAATTACTGGAAGAGTTGGACTACCTGTGCAACCTCTGTAGGGTCCAGGTAGCGCCTCATGCTAACAGTAGTGACAGTGACCCTAGTCAAATGCAAAACTGGTGAAAAAGAGTCAGAAAAAGATGAGGAGGGAGAAAAATGTCAGTGGCCTCCACCTGTAAAACCATTCCTGTTTTATGATGGTCGTCTCGTTGTTGCTCCTCTAGTTCACCTGTTGTTAATTTCATTAACACCAAAGCAGCTGAAACTGATTAACAAACCCCTCTGCTACTTACCTGACCAAATCAATACCCCAGAAGTTTAATTAACTTGATGCTATGCTCTGATTACAAAGTGTTCCTTTAATTTGTTTGAGTAGTGTACATTTAAAAGGAGAAAAACAAAACAATAGCATTGTCTTATTTCAATTGCATATTATCTATTTATCTTATTTTAAGAATAAAAATACCCATTCTATTGGCATATCATCTTATTTACCTGCTCAAATTAAGGGTAAATACACTTAATTTAAGAAATGTTGACCTTTTTCTAGGTCGTTGTTGCAGTGTAAACTATTCTATAATCAAATTTGAGCCCATCTCTCAATCAGCTGAAGCTTGGCAACATAGATTGGATGAAAAGAAAGAACAGATGTCGCCAGTTCCCTCCAATGGGTCAGGGGCCATCTCCTGGGCCTCCTCCCAATGGAATATGGCTGCACACCTTTTGAGGGGAACTATCAGGGGACTTCAGAAACAGATGTCAGGGCCACCTCAGCTGAATCAGAGCTCTCTTTTCAACAAAACAAGCTGGCGCAATGTCCGCATCACAGCGGCAGCCGCACTGTCGCTCAACCTGAAAAAGTCAACTCCTCTGACCTCAAGAAGGTAAGCCACTCTTTCCCCGGCGAGGAACATAGATGCTCTTTCGGTTATGGTTGGGTGTAGGCTTTTGAGAATCCAAATGTAGAGACCAGGAGGCAGAGTTGAGTCTTGAAGATTTAATCAGGCAACTGAGGCAAAATCCCAAAGTCCAAACACCAAAAATACAAAGAACCAAAAAACCAAAATGTCAGGAAAAACTCATGTGGGGAACCAGAGATTCACTTCAATTCAATTCAGTTTATTTCTACAGCGGCAATTCACAACATGTGTCATCTCAAGGCACTTTACAGTTCACTAGATCATCCAGTCAGATTGATTCAAAGTTTTCTATCTAAGGAAAACCAGTTGATTGCATCTTTAACTCTTCAGCAATCCCCTCACACTAAGCATGCTTGTAGCGACAGTGGACAGGAAAAACTCCCTTTTTAACAGGAAGAAACCTCCAGCAGAACCAGGCTCAGTGTGGCGGACCATCTGCTGAGTAAAGACCCACTGGGAGTTTCAAGGAGAGTGAGAAGCAGACATAGCAGCAAAGGCAGCTGTGAAGGTGGCCCGTCCAGGAGAGGAAACAAACAGCCAGGCAGGCGAGCTCCGAGGCCAGCTCCAATGTCAGAGGATGAAGAGAGCACATCCAGTTAGTCACAGTCAGAGAAACAGGACTACACTGGAAAACAGACCAAGATCCAACATCTAGAAACAAAGGTGTTGATGGCAGCAGCACAGCTGATATGGGAGATATCAGCTGAGAGTGGCAGATAAGGAAGCAACAAAAGAACAAACAGCACTGAGTGACAGCAGAGGTGGTGTATATATTGGGAGACAGAACCAAGGCCAGCTAATCAGCAGATTGGGAGCAGGTGTAGGCAACCCCTACTAGAAGGAAGCCAAGGGGGAAGGAAAACATCACAAGGGGGCAACAGAGGGTAACTAAAGAACTCAGCACTGGTAGAAATAAACAGACCAACATGGTAGAAAGGATACAGAACACAAAGAGCAAAGGGCAGAACTCTCCACGGCAAACCACCCCAGCACATGATATAGAAAATTAGCAGAACCTCATCATCTTCAAAAAGCAGATATAAAATTCATACAGACCCCCTTTGGCCTGGGGCTGAAATCCTGCCCATAACAGTTATGAACGGGACCAGGGACAAAGGACAACCCTGCCAGAGTCCATGCTGCCAAAGAGAACCCAGAGGGAGAGAATAATGACGAAAAATTCAAAACATCTGCTCCCCATTTACAACTGACCCCTTGTTATACAAACTATCCACAAGCACCTGGGAGGGAAATTGGCTAAGTGGGCACAACTGGGACGTTTTCCCTCAGGGGTGCACTATTTGCTGCCATTTCCTTTTTGACTAAGTCACATAAATTGATCAACCCTTTTTCAACTCTCATATCACTCTAACTAATTAACCAAAACTCGAATATAAGAACTAGGTCAATTCTACCAGTCCCCCCCCCAACCCCCGCCATCCATTTTTTTTTATGGAGAGGGAATGTCATGTGTAATCACGGGTGTGGTTCGCCTTTGTTTTTCTACATAAAGTGAGACAGAAACAGTTCTGCTGAGGAACTAGGTCATGATACATATTAAAATCAAGATGGAGGAAAAGAAGGAAGTAGCCCACAGCAGGGTAACGACTGCTGAACAAAATGAAAACATTCAGGGAGCATCGACTCACCGTGACCTCTGTCCAGGAACTCGGTAATGATGGCTGCGCTGCACACTGACCAAGGCCGACTCCTGTCAATCTGAATCAGTGTGGGAGACATCATGTGGTTGTCCTTTAGTTTCCCAAATACTTCCTCACATGCCTTCACATTGTCATGGGGCATGTTGAAGACATGGCCTGCAGGGAGAGGGTGGGAGACGACACAACAGGGTCATGGCTTGGCAGACACAACAGGCCCTGTTTTCACTTTATTACAAAGACTTATCGGGCATGTTCAGAGAGGAAATAGTGCAATATGTATTAAACATATTCCCTATACATTTTTCAACCTTCATATAATTATTAGCTGAACCTTTTCAGTTATTAATTGACTTTCTGGAGAGGGGAATTATGGACTTGCTGGTTGTGTAAGAGGACAGAGGAGGGTGGGATTCAGCTTCTGGCACAACTCCTGCTTTGTTTGAAACCACCTTTTCACACAGCTGTTAGTGAAAACAGCCATAAAGCTGTCACATAGACTGCTGGGTGCAGTTTACGGTCAGCAGTTTGCATATAGTCATTATTGGCATAAAGGTCATATTCATTGTAGGCTGTTAGGGATTTATTGGAACTATTACAGCGCCAAGCTTTAGTGATTTTACATAACCATCATTAGGTGCTGAAGTTTAAATGCATCCTGGATTATTTCCAAAGTGTCATTTTTGTACTATACAGACCAGACACCCCTGCTAATTTAATGTTTTATTAAATGTCACTTAGCAGGTTGTCAAACAACCCCAAGCTTTTTTGTAACCATAATTATGGAATAATTCTGACTGAAGGTCACTAAATTTGTCCGATTCTTAACATGGATCTGTTTTCTTTTAAATCAAAGTCCAAAAATGTGTAATAATGTTTAGTTAGGGGAATGAGGAAGGCTTTTCCAGAAGCTTAATGACTTAGACTTGCTGATAACTGCCACCTGCTTCTAATTAAGTAAACTCTGGTTTATGTGATGGTAACACAGATAAACACAGGTAAGCTCAGAAAGATAGAGAGTATTTATATCCTTGCAGTGCGTTTGCACCTCTTGGACACCAATGGACGCTCCCAATAAAAGGAAAAGCATATTTCTCCACCCTGACGGTTGAACTGTGTGACCCGTTCAGAATTTGTGTCACTGCGCTTTCGGAGCAGAACTCGTGCAGCCGCTGAAAAATGTCTCTGTGTTTTAAGAAATGCAGAGCGAATGTTACACACGTGTTTGGCCGACGTTCCCTCTGGCATTCCTGCTTTATAATAACACTCGGTCAATGGGTTCATCAACAGCTTCGTTGTTGTGTTAGCTTTAGCAGGACGAGCAGACAGGAAGTTAGGATAAATATCATAGTGGATGAACATCACAGCTCAACTAAGCAGATGCAGGAGAGTAAACTGGAAAATGGCTGAAAAAAAAGAACGACTCAGGCAGGGCTTTGAGCTAAATGAGCTAAATATTATCCCTGAACTTTTGGAGATTTCATCAAATTATAACCTCTAACTGCAGCGGGACTCATTCTGCTTCTGGCCTCAGAGGTTTGGAGGAAAACAGCTGCTCAGAGGAAAAAGGGAAATGGCGCCAAACAGCTGTGAATATTGGAAGTGCAGTTTAATATAATACAAGAAGGTGAATATTTTTGTCTGAAATGATGAAAATAGTTGTTTTGTCTGGTGGGCTCTCCTCAACATCTGCAGGAAGTCCAAGCGCTTCTGGGCCCTTTTGACCAGTGAGGTGGAGTTTACAGTCTAGGTGTGTGTTATTCTCATAGTTTCAAATTAGTTTTGCCGTTTATTTGATGTTAAGTTATAAAACATGTAAATATTCCTTTTTTGAATCTCTTCACATCGTGCTGCATAAAAGTACTACCTGCAGTGAACAAGCTGCACAGCATAATGTCAACTCCCCCCTGTTTGACCTTTGGAACATTGAAGCCTTAGGTCTGAAACTTTGATTGCCTTAAAAATGTTTTTATTTTTACTATTCAGTGTGACAAAATAGCTTCAAACCTAGCGAAAGGAAAACAATGGGCAGCTGCTTATTTAGGTAGAATAAAAGGTTTTATACTTGAGGAAGGTCTTTTTTCATGGGAAGCACTCCATCAGAAAGTGATGCTTCGTTTTTTAGCAGTTTGCTCCTCATGACAGACTTATAATTTTGGAGGTTCCTGTTCCAGAGCCACTGATACAGTGACAGAAAAGTGCTCTAAAGCAGCGGTCCCCAACCACCGGTACTGGTCTGTCGGTCATTTGGGACCGGGCCACACAGAAAAAAGTATATATATATATATATTTATATAATTTATCAACGATCAGAGTCTGAGTGATGTTTCATTTTGAAAAATATAAAAAATTGCGGTATTCTGTCCCAATTACATCAGTCGGTGCATCTGTGCCTCTTGACACAGGTTAATTCAGATCAAGACTCATCCTATCTATAACATCCTATCTTTTGTGAAGCGTGGGATTTTCTGGCGTGTTACAGCGGCGACCAAAACAAACGTATGGAACGGAGACTGGACATCAGGAGCACACCTCTTCTGTCATTTTCTCCCTCCAATTACACCTGCGATGGGACCGCTTGTTGTTTTTATTTTTATGCTGTTTGTATTTGATTTTATGCCAGTCATATCATTTTAGTCGTATTTTGGTGAAGTAACTAGTATCCTTAACTAGTTACTGTACATTTTAAGTGACATCCCCAAGACTAACAGGTATTGAACTTTTCTTTTTCAGGTTTTAGGAATTCAATAAAAGACGGACTTGGGTAGAGTTTTACTGAAGTTTCAACTAGCAGCCAAATACGTTAGTATTTTGATGTTTAGTAATGATGACAGAATAAATTAACCATGAGGGAAGAATGATTCCCTTCATTTCAAAGCAATCCAATGATGTCACCATGTTCTCATTAACAGTGAGGAAAAGTTTGAGCTAATTTGTAAAATCAATAAAAATGTAATCTGTTCGCAGGAATTAAGGAAGGACTTTTTGAAGGTGTGATCACGTTATTCTGTAATAAAATTATTTTTTTTAATTCACCATTTATAGCAACCTAAAAATGGAATGGGTGGAAAAACCTTGTCCCTTTTTGATATCGATTTCCTCCTGAAATATCCAAAAAGCTGCACTGCCTGTTATTTAACAACAGACACATATGAGCTCCTCGGTTCTGGTTCTGCTGGAGGTGCACTTCCAGTTTAAAAAGTGAGTTTCGTGAGCAAAACAATTAATAGTTTTAATTGTGAATAATCAATTATTGATGCAGATGACTTGTCAATTATAGACCTATATCCAATCTTCCTTTCTTATCTAAAATTCTTGAGAAAGTAGTTGCCAAACAAGTTTACGATCACTTCCACCATAATGAACTCTTTGTCTGAAGAGTTTCAGTCTGGCTTTTAGAGCTCATCATAGCACTGAAAACAGCTCTTGGTGAAAGTCACTAATGATATTCTCATGGCCTCAGATAATGGACTTGTATCTGTGCTCAGCCCTGTTGGATCTTAGTGCTGCATTTGATATGGGACAGTTGATCATAATATTCTTTTAGAAAAGACTTTGAATATTTTGTTGGAAAATAAAAAGGGAACAGCACTAGACTGGTTTAAATCTTATCTAGCTGATCAGATTTCTAGTTTGTTCATGTTAATGACAAATCTTTTACACAAAAAAGGTTACCTCGTGGAGTACCACGGGGATCAGTGCTAGGACCCATTCTCTCTTTACTTTATACATGCTCCCCAATCGGTAGAGGATTATTAGACAGCATGGGATTAATTTTCCACTGTTATGCTGATGATACCCAGCTATATCTGTCTATAATCCAGATGAAGCTAACCCATTACATAGATTACAGGCATGTCTGAAGACATAAAAACCTGGATGACTCTTAACTTTCTGCCCTCTGAATGCAGACAAAACAGAAGTTATAGTCTTTGGACCTGAGTCTTTGAAAAATAAGCTGATTAGCCAGTCACTTTTCATTTGGATGGGATTAAACTGGATTTCAGATTAATAAAGTAAAAAAATCTTGGTGTTGTTTTTTGATCAGGACCTGTCATTTAGAATCTTCCTGTCCAGGGGTGATGCTGAGAAACCAGTCCATGCATTTGTTACTTCAAGGCTGGACTATTGTAATTCTTTACTATCAGGAAGTCCACAACTGTAGTTAAAAGCCTTCAGCTGGATCCAAAATGTGTTGCAGCTGTGAGTTCTGATGAAAATGAAAAAGAGAGATCATATCTCTCCTATCCTGGCTTCTTCATTGGCTTCCTGTTAAATCCAGAATAAAATGTGTAAAAAATCCTCCTTCTCACATATAGGTTTCTTCCCTGTTCAAAGGAGTTTTTCCTCTCCACTGTCGCTACAAGCATGCTCAGTGTGAGGGATTGCTGAAGAGTCAATGAAAGTCGATGCAATCAGCTGGTTTTCCTTAGATAGAAAACTTTTAATCAGTTTGACAGGATGATCTGGTTGAACTGTAAAGTGTTTTGAGATGGCATGTTGATAATTGGCGCTATAGAAATAAATTGAACTGAACTGAAATAATTGTGAACAAATTAAGTAATCGACTAATAATGAACAAAACATGCCTTTATCAGAAATAGTGACCCAATTAGAGCAGTAATTATATCAAAATTGTTTTAAATAAAATATGCAACAAATTTGCATTTAAGATAAAAATTGGAGAAAAAAAAAATCAACAGATGAATTGATTTGCAAAATAATTATTAGCTGCAGCCCTAGAGTTTTACTCTCCACTGTCGCTACATGCATGCTGGGTGCGAGGGATTGCTGAAGAGTCAACCACACAATTCCAGTGAATATCTACTGTCTCTACCAGCTCATCGCAGAGGATCGAATTAAGATGACATGTTGTGAATCGCTGATACATAAATACATTAAATTGAAATAAACACGACTGGAAGAGGCCTGTCCAAAATCGGCCCTACGCGGTCGGTTGCTGTCCTGCAGTTTTCCCTGTTTCACTACAGCTGATTTCCATTGGAAGCTGATTACCAGGCTTTTGCTGATATGTAATCATCAGATTCAGCTGTGCTGAATCAGGGAAACCTGTAAAACCTGCAGGGCAGTGGCCCTCGAGGGCCCAACTCTGGACATGCCTGGGCAGCTCAGACCTCACCTCACAATCCAGGTTTTATCATTTGATTAAGAATCCTAATAATGTTATCTGCAGCTAAAATGTTTACCTAAAGATACCTCAGTTAGCACCTCGCTTTAACGCCGTTATCCGTATATAACTTCAGTCATCAACTGGAGAATGCTTGAGTTTGTTTATGATCTAAAAGTAAAGATAATGAACCTTATTAGGGCAGCAACTAAGGTTTATTATGTAAATCGATTAATCTGTCGATTATTTTTTAGATTAATCAATTCATATTCCGACAGCAAAAGGTTGCTAAAAGAAGATTTTTTTACAGAATAAAACCAAGTAGAACTAAAACTTTTCCACTTGTGGATTTCTGGATAGATATTGACCGATGAAAAAGTTTTTATATCTATAAGTTTTTACAGTCTTGGTACAATTACTGCTCTAAGTGGGTCACCCTGTCACCTAAAGGCATGATTCAGAGTCTCTATATTCTAGTTGACGATTATTTAAATAATTGATTAATAAGAATAATTGTTTCAGTCCTAAAACTCATCTACACCAAGACTTCTACCCGGCAACCGCAGGTCAATAAATCTCACAGCAAGCACGCTGGTGATCAGATATGTCAGCCTGAATGTGGAAATTAAAATCCTCATGTTGTTTTGAGCATTTCTCATGAAAAGTAGCAAAATGCTTGCAGGATTGTTTTCTTTTTGACCAGAGAACGGCGCTCAGCTGTTGACAGGCCTGACGAAAAGCAGCAAACATCAAGACATCAGCTCATAAACTCCAATAATTGTTTTCAGCTCTCCAGCCTGTCTGTTTTAGTCAGTGCCCAGTAGTCATGTTATCAGCTATACATACAAATGCTGGGTTAGCTTTCTCAGTGCTAAACAAACCAAAACAAACAATTTGGAGGACTGAAATCCCCCAGCTGTCTAAAACAGTTTCTGGGTAAAAACGTTGAAATCCTCAAACCAAGTCAGCCTAGTTAGCGGTGAAGCAAGCATGTTGGGAAATGTGTGGTCCTGTCTGAAAGGTAGAGGCGCTCAGGCTCCTCCACCATCTTACCGAGCTCATGAGCAGTGGTGAAAGCAGAGGGTAAGCCATCATCCTCAATCACAGAACAACTTCTCCTTGGGTCACACATGGTTCCGACGTCAGCCATCCCCAGAGTATCGCAGGTCGTGGCTCCGCAGAGATCCTGGCGACACAGAGACAAAGACGTTACCTCTGAAAAAGCAGAAGTTGATGATGTTAAATGTTAATCTCTCATAACTTCACTCAGCTTGCATAATTCTACAAACCACAGATGGACCAGATAGTTTCAGACACCAGAATTACATTTTGTCGAACGGCAGAGGTTAGGACAGTTTCTTTTTACCTTTAAAGCGAAAATCTGATCACATTCTGAATTCAAACTTGAAAGATTCCAATCTGAAAATCATTAAATACTTCTCAATAAATGATCAGTGTTTTAATTCAGAGTAATTTCCATGTGAATGTGCTGTACTGAGGCATCCATGCTTGTCAAAGAACACTACTGCCACCTACCGGTTAGTGACGTCACGGTGGTATCGGCCGTTGATCAAGTCCCAGTGCTGTATCTGGTGTTTGTCACAACGCCGTATTATCCGTCATCTTGAAAACATTCTTCTTCCAAATGTTACATATTACATATTACCATTCCTCATGAAGTTCGGTGGTAAATCCTCCCTCTTCAAGCTGTTTTATCCAACCAATTCAACCCGTCCGGAGTGATCAGGAATCAGAAAGGTGGAATAACAACTTTTTCCCCCCCACTTTCCCATGTATTCCAGCATCCAGCTGCCATGCACGTGGGCATTGTCAGTTTCACTATAGCTCTGGTGAATTTCAATGGTGAAGTCCTCTGGAAATCTTCAATAATTGTTGTTGATTGCAGATGTGTCTAGTAGTTCCCATTGATTTAGCTTGGAAAGCGGGGAGAATGGCGCTAGATAAAACCTTTTATTCTACCTAATTTAAAATTTTCAACTGATTAACGCTAAATTCCTTAAATCACCGCAAACGTATTAGCTTCAGGTATAAATAATGATCCATTGGTTATTCCTTGCTGAACAGACTTCTCCTTTAACTAACTCCACCTCACTCTTCCAAAGGGCCCAGATGTGCTTGAACCCCCCCCCCATCCTCCCCTCCTTCTCCAGAAGCACCATAGAGAGCGTTCTGAGCAGCTGTCTCACTGTGTGGTGTGGAGGCTGCTGCGCCTCGGACTGGAAGAAGGTGAGAACAGCAGAGAGAGATCATGGGGCTCCTCTTCCCCTCCATTAAAAGACATTTCATCCCAGCGCTGCGTCCCGGAGCCCTCGCGGACATCACACGACCCCTCACCTACCTCATGGACTGTTCTCCCCGCTGCCCTCTGGGAAGAGGTAAGGCTTCACAGCATTCAATGCAGGACCAGCAGGTTCTGCAGCAGCTTCTTCTTCCCCACTTTTCATTATTAGACTGATTAACTGTTGAGAAAACTCTAAATAACGTCACAGAGACTCTTCATCACACTGATGACACAAAACCAAAACTCTGCAATATTTGCACCATATATATTAACGCTTTGAACTCTTGTATATCAATGCCATTTTGCAATCTCAGTCGTTTGCAAGATAAGTCGGGTAGACACGGGTTGGTGAGCTATTTCCACTGCCACGCCAAAAAAAATGTACAAACCGATTCATCAACAGCTGCTAAGCAAAGGGATTTGGTCTTTAAAACGCAAGCAAAGCGCTTCTTATCCATTTAGTACTTCTTCAAATGAATATGCAATATGGGGCGCTATTTAGCACGAGTGCGCGCCTTTGTGGGAGGAGAACATGTAAATATATTAATTTAGCACCGCGAAAGGATTTATCAAACCTGAAAAGCAATTTTGTATAACGTATTCCGACTCCTATATTTAACACGCTTTCAAAAAGAAGCGTGCAAAATGCTCTTGTATGCGGTAATTAAAAGACACTTTTGGCTACGCTACGTTATTGTCGCAAGAAGGAGCATTACATGGTAAATGCAAGCGGGAGTACGCAGAGTAACGCAGATTTTTTCACTCTGGTAGGAATATTTTTCTTGGAATGGTGAACGAGGAAACGCATCATCAAAAATATATCGCTTTTTATCCAGCATTGCTCGCTATTTGGAGCTGTTGGGCTGAAGTCCTCAATGGGATTTGGCAGCCAGCCACAAGTGAGGACCGCACCACAATACCAGATATCACAAAAACTCCTTGCAACATTGTGACCCCTTTTGGTTACTTCGGGTCATTCCAGCGTACGATTGCAGCGAGAGCTGATCTCCCAATCTCGTTTTTCAGAAGTGTTGTCCGACGTTCTAAATGCCATGTCGCCCGGACGCCAGGTAACGGAGAAACCAGACCCCCCCTGCGCACTGTGGAGCAACATGCATTTTTCTACTCTACAATACAAAACACCTGTTTTTTTGTTTTGCTTTTTAACTGCAGTGAAGTAGAAATCACAGCAACATACCAATCTTAGGAATAAAGCTTTGCCAAGTAATTTTTTCTATATATATATATATATATATATATATATAGTTATTTTATTTTTTTTGAGGATGTGGGGTGTCACTGTAAGATTTAAATGTCTTAATGCACTAGGTTTGTATAAACTACAAACTACTTTGTCGCAAACAAAACGTAAACCATCATTTGGGAATAGGGCTGCTTCCAACAGTTTTGCACCTGCCACCAGTTACGCCATCACAATCTCTTTTGTTAAATCACCCGCACATGGTTCAGCTCCTCAAGCAGGTGTTCCAGTTTGCGAAGCAAATTACCGGTGAACACGTAAAATTGGATCTTGATAAATCGCCCTAAGTCCAATAAAATCACAGTATTGGTTGGAAATAATCTAAATTTTGATTCTTGGTGAAATCGTTCATCCCTAACTGTTACCATGGAGACTCTGGGTTCCTTCTCTGATTAATGTTCAGGTTGCCCAGCTGGTGAATTTAGGTGGACGGCCATGTCTCTGGTTTCCATGTTGAGGAAGAACATAGAAGGTGTTCAAAGCTTGGAACATGGTCTTACCCTACGTTAAACGTTCTCCTCAACGTCGTTCCTCACCCCCCACTCTCTGCTTTGATGCCGTTTGTTAATCATGTTTTCCTCCAAACCTCTGAGGCCAGAAGCAGAATGAGTCCCGCTGCAGTTAGAGGTTATAATTTGATGAAATCTCCAAAAGTTCAGGGATAATATTTAGCTCATTTAGCTCAAAGCCCTGCCCGACTCGTTCTTTTTTTCAGCCATATTTCCAGTTTTACTCTCCTGCATCTCTTAGTTGAGTTGTGATGTTCATCCACTATGATATTTATCCTAACTTCCTGTCTGCTCGTCCTGCTAAAGCTAACACAACAACGAAGCTGTTGATGAACCCATTGACCGAGTGTTATTATAAAGCAGGAATGCCAGAGGGAACGTCGGCCAAACACGTGTGTAACATTCGCTCTGCATTTCTTAAAACACAGAGACATTTTTCAGCGGCTGCACGAGTTCTGCTCCGAAAGCGCAGTGACACAAATTCTGAACGGGTCACACAGTTCAACCGTCAGGGTGGGGAAATGTGCTTTTCCTTTTATTGGGAGCATCCATTGGTGTCCAAGAGGTGCAAACGCACTGCAAGGACATAAATACTCTCTATCTTTCTGAGCTTACCTGTGTTTATGTGTGCTACCATCACGTAAACCAGAGTTTACTTAATTAGAAGCAGGTGGCAGTTATCAGCAAGTCTAAGTCATTAAGCTTCAGGAAAAGCCTTCCTCATTCCCCTAACTAAACATTATTACACAGTTTTGGACTTTGCTTTAAAAGAAAACAGATCCATGTTAAGTGTAGGAGACATTTGTCATTTCCTGTGTCTAATGTCACCAGGGGGCGTATTTTATTTTGAGTTCTGATTGTTTGATAGGGGATGGGGTTATTTAAGGTCAGCCATGATTCTGTTCAGGTGTTGTTAATGAGAGGAGGCAACAGTTTTATACTGTGTTTGGGTTAGATCAATGACGAATTTATGTAAAAGATATTAGTCAAACTATGGACATTGTTATGTTGACTTTATGCTGACTTTATTATAATCTTAATTGAGCGCACATAAAACCAACGCCTTCAGGAACAGCAACCAGTAGCCTAAAATATAGGATTTTAGCCGCTACATTTAGAATCAGACCAATTTACTGACCTTCACTACTTACTAAAAACTTTTTTGACAACCTGCTAACAGACATTTGAGAAAACATGATATAAGCAGAGGTTTCTGGTCTCCCTTTCAACTGTCAGGGTGGGAAATATGCTTTTCCTTTTATTGGGAGCGTCTATTGGTGTCCAAGAGGTGCAAATGCACTGCAAGTACATAAATACTGTCATGTAAGCCAGAGTTAACTTAATTAGAAGCAGGTGGAAGTTATAAACAAGAAGAAAACACGTGCAGGGGTGGGGTGGGGGTAATGGAGAGGTTCACAGTGGGGGAAGCTCAGTCAGCCAGAGCTCACAGCTGAGACCCCCATAAATGTCTTAGCGAAGGTAATGATCCTACAACAGTGGAAGCAGCGTTAAAGGAATAGTACACCAAAAACATGATTAGCCTTCATTTTCTACTCACCCCCATGCTGAACAACACTCTGGAGTACTTTTTTGATATCTCAAATGCATCTGGAGATCTGAGAGGCTTCTTGCTGTCTGCTGACATTCAAATAATGGAGGTCTATGGTGACCGAGACAGAAAGGTCCATAAAAGTCCACAAAAAACGTGTCAATATTCCTCCATACTGCTCGTCCAATGTATTCCAAGTGTCCTGAGTGGGTAGCGTCCAGAATTTACTCGAAACGAAGTCATTTAGAATGTTTTTAGAGCATAAACAGTAGTGTATGGATTTCCTAAAAGCGCGTTCACGAGTCTACGGAAACCGCGGCAGACCAAACCAGATGAAAGTGCGCATTCAGCGTCTGCTCTGCCGATAATGCAAGCGTAGAAGAAGAAATGTGCTGTTTACCTGTGCAGAGAA
>JAGKQL010000009.1:2320634-2339322 GCA_018398635.1 Cyprinodon brontotheroides | reverse complement strand
AGAAACAAAGGTGTTGATGGCAGCAGCACAGCTGATATTTCTCTCATCCATTAAGTCATCCATTGTTTATCGAAATAAGAGTATTTTCCTTTGATTTAAGCAGCTAAGTTAGGAAACTTTGCCAATGGGGTAAGGCGATTTTTTAAATCAGGAAAAGTAATCTTACTATTGTATTGAATAATGTTTACCAATTATCTATTTGTCCAAGGAATCCAGTTTGTGTGGTCTGTTTTCCTTTCCTCACTCCCACCAGGTGGTGCCCTGTCCTCGTGGGGTCTCTCTCTGCACACCTGCAAGCTCATTGCCTCATTACTGTGGGGCAGCTTTGGCTGCTTTGTGACTGCCACTACCTCGGCGCCAGAGTGTTTGCCAGCCCACGGCAGAAGATCATCCTGCCAAACTGGATTTGTTGGACCCCAGCCTTCTCTATCTGGAAGGATCAAGCTGAGCTTCCGCCTGAGCTGGGGTTCCAAGCAGGAAGTTTGGATCCACTTTCCCCGAAGAGGTCGTTTTGAGCTTCACACCGAGCAAAGGTTTCATCTGCACCGCAAGCCGTTCAAGTACACGCAGGACATCTGGAGTGGCAGTCAGCTTCTATAAGTTCCTAGGAACAGCCGCAGTCTGAGTAAAGCCACGTCCATGGCAACACCAAACAAGACAATCGCTGGAATATTCCCACACAGACTGGATTCCATAAGGGACACCTTTTACTGGAGAACTGAGTCTGCAAGTGATTCCTCCAATTCAAGTCAAAGAATCTAATCTCCCACTGAGCCTGAACTAACCGCAGTGTCTTCCCCCCACTGCTTCCAGTTTCCGGTGCGACAGTGTTCTGAGCAGCACTGGATTTATCACCATATTCTTAATAAACCTGTTAAACTTTTCTGATCTCTCTGTTTGGTCTTCTGCATTTGGGTCCAGACCTTTAATTAAATCCTTAATCCTTATCTTACGGGCAAAAATCCAAATTTCATGGACAGATCATCTTGTCAACAAGCTAAAAAAAGGAAAAACACGCTTATATGAAATTTTCAATAGAGTATTAACCCCTCTTTTGAAATAAAATCTGTTTTGCAGTTTTTTTTTTTTTTCATTACTTAATACGTCCGCTTTCACAGTAAAACACTTAACCCTGTTTTTATCTCTACTTGTTCTAATTTTTCAACCATTCCAAAAAATTTTAATAAAAACAATCCACTGGACTTGGTTTTCAAGTTTGAATACGTTTCGCTTTTTCAATTCAAAATGTCAGAAATATTGTTGAGGATGAAGCTTTATAAAGCAGCCCAAAAAGTTGTTTTGGCTTAGAAAACATGCAAATTTGTTTTTTTTGTTTTTTACTTTTTGGGAATCACTGGATAACTGAGAATCTTCACCAGCATTTTCCATCCATTCTATCATTGACTTTATATAAAGCACTTTAAAATGCCTTAATGACCTGAATTGTGCAGAACAAATAAACTTGCCCAGACTTTCCTCGGTGACATCAGAGTGATGAAATGAAATGCTGTAATTGCAAATGAAGAACATTGATGCCATTCCCCACATTTAGGGTTCATTCCTTCCTGAAAATGACCGGCATGAGCTTCAGAAAGAAACTACACACTTTAATGAGTGGCATGTAGCCACCAGTGCAGAGCTTGCCAGAAATGGCAGTAGGTTTGATTGTTTCTATATTGACTTTCATCAGGAGAATCGAACAGCTGATGGTGTCAAGGAAGGTGAAAAATAGCAATGAGAGACAGACACTCTGCAGAGAATCCAAATTCAACCCCCCCACCCCACCCCACCCCCCGCAGGCTGTTTGGACCATCAGGAAAAAAGACAATCTGGAAAAAAATCAGGTCATCAGCCTGCAGGAAGCATCCAGGCTCTGTCTATGGGTGGTGGTCACACTTCCTCCACGTCCAGGAAACTTCCCAGTCTTCAGTCCTGGTCAGAATCAATAAAGCTTTGCGTAAGCTTATTGCATTTCTCAGTAGAAGCCTGTAAATGTGTGATTATGTTCTTACTGCAGAACTGAACAGAAAAATCTCCATAGAGATATAAATCTAATGAAGTTTGTGAGAAACACTGCAGGCAAACAGCGACACCAGCAGGTGGTAGGATTCAATCAGGCCCATTGATTGCTGTACTCTACTGCCATCTAGTGTAGGAATTATGACACTGCCTTTAATGGAGGTTTGTTTGGGATTTCTTGGTCTTCCACTGCATGTTCATCAATATGATGGGAGCATGGCTTTCCTCTTGCCACATTAGAAATCAATAGAGATCTACAAAAAGAGCAGATCCATTCATAAACATACTTCTAAACAAATGGTTTATAAAAATAAAAGCATTTATTTAAAAGTTTCTCAAAACAGAATCATTTTCCTCTAAGCTCACATAGATCAATACTAAATAGACCTTATTGATGGGAATACAGGCTGCTGACAAACATTGACCTTTACTATTTCTTTTTTGTCATCTGGTTGGATTTCCATGTAAAAAAAAAAAAAAAGATTAAATATAAAATAAAAAATTGGTTTGTGATTGCAATAGAAAATGCATTTGGGAAAAATATAGTAAAACCTGCCTGTAGGAGCTAATGATTTTTTGTTAATATTTAAAAATGTTTTTTGTTTTTGTGCATAATCTAGCTAAGTTTATTTTACTTTATTGTTTGAAACCTGTTTTGAAATAATGTTTTTTGGTTATTTAGTCATGTTCCTTTGTTTTTGGTTAGTTATGATTCATTTAGGTGAATTATTTTTATAAATAGGCAGTCAATGGTAGGACCAGCATGCATCTGGGTGGGCGTATGTTTTTTTTTCTATCAGTGCAAGAGAAACATGGAGTTTACCTGGAACATTTTTTCTTTTGCCTACATAAAATAAGTCCACGGTGCATCTGTGGCCTGTGTGGATTTCCACTTTTTGTGTGTCATCAAAGCTGGGCCACAACACACCAAATCTGTCCGTAAAGATCATCCTTTATATGCTTGGAACTACAAACCCACCTGAATCATTCTGATCAGAACAGATGAAAACATTAGTTTACATATTAGTGTTCTTTCTGGTCCGCCAGCCTCCAGCTTGTTGTGATGAACAGGAAGTCTGGATGTAGAAGAGACAACGTCTGCTTTGAACGCTGCTGGGAGGAACCGCTGCATGCAGGAGACCATGAGGACCATGATGGAGGTTAAAGAGAAAGCATCCAAAGCGGCAAGATGAGTCTCACTAATTCACAGCAATACCAGCAGATCACTGCACCTCTGATGTGAATAAATCTTTCAGAAGAAGCAGTCTGCACAAACCTTCAAAAACAGCCACAGCAGGTGGTTTTCTCATTAACTTTTATCAGGAGAAACAAATAGATGAACATGCAAGTAAATCCATGGTGCTAAATAAGGTGAAATTTTTTTTCAAGTATTTTAATTTCCTTCTGTAGGATTCTTGCTTACAAAAAACTGCTGCAAATATTTTGCACTGGTAATTTTACCTCCTCTTTAGGTATAATTTCTAAGTTACGGTACTTTTACTTGTGTGAAATATTTGTTTCACTCTTTCTAGCTCTGCAAAGCAGTTAGTCCTGTTCAGGAATAATCTGCGCCTGTGATGTGTCAATAATCTGGGGGGGGATCCACCCACCGAAAGTTGGGCAAACAGACTTCAGAGGTTTAGTGCCACCCCTGCCCCCCTTTAGCTCCGCCCTTTGGGACCACATCGCTTAGATCAGCTCCAGAAGCAGGATTAAATGAAAGTGAAAAATATATAAACTTCCCAAGGTTTCATTTTAGAGCATCTTGCATCCAAGAGGCCCCCAAGTTCCTGGGGGCCCCATAAAACTCTGTTTACATATATAGTTAATACAATTCTTCCTTGTTTGTGCACATTAATTATGTTTTTGATAAAATCCTCTCACTAAAATGTCATCAAAACGCTTAATAATATTAAAATTGTGACTCTCAGCCCCCCTTCAGTGTCCCTCACATCCATATTGGATCAGTCCATTTAAGCTGCACATGTTCCAGAAATTGGTCCAAACAGACAGCAGCAAAACCATTTGAAAACAAACCATGCAAAGAGCAGTGTTGCCAACTTAGCGCTTTTAGTCGCCTATATTTAGCCACTTTTCAGACCCCTAGCACTTTGATTTCTAAAAAGCTCCTAGCCAAATCTAGAGACTTTTTTCTGCTGCTGGAGACTTTGGAGACAACATCTAAAAGCAGCTAATCCCCTGCTCTCCAGAGCAGGTAGATTGGTAACCTCTCCTGCTCTCCTAGTGAGCTTAGTGCTTTGAAAAATCTTCATTCCTTTAGAGACAGCATGAAAAAGTACAAAACATAGAGAGGAAAACAAGAAAAAGGGACAAGAAGAGAGGGACACAACCTAGAACAGATAATGGATGTCTATTCTATTAACATTTCTCTATCTGTAGAATGGGTCTGTTTTATTTGTTGTCTTTTAGTTCAGAGGGCCCCTTGCCTAGTTTGCCTAGGACTCCCATATTTCCTAAACCCCGCCCCTGCATACAGCATTGATTCTTTGCAGATGGACACATGTTCAGGCTGTGGGTCCAAACCGGTGCTGTTCTATAGAACGGTTCTATAGATCAGCAGATAACGAATCATGGGATGATTCTATTTCTTAGGTGGTTGTTGTGGCAGTTCTCCCCGGTGAGTGGGACCTGTCACTCTCACATGGCTCCAAAATAACTCGCGTGGCAGACTTCCAGTTATGTGTATCCTTGTATATAAAGGTCCAGTGCTGCCATATAGCAGCGCTGGTTAATAATAGGAGCGCGGCTGTCAGGCGCGGGGCCAAGGATCGGCCTCCTCTCATTGGATCCGTGCGGGTTTTTCCGCTACTTTCTGGTGAAGCGCTGGTGGGAGGAGAATTTCCAGCAAGTAGGGATATCAGAAATAAACCCCGTCCTGTCTGAGGGAAGAGCAGGACATATAAATACCCCTGATGTGTCCAGACTGCAGTGGAACTGCTTAGAGGAACGCAGACAGTTGAGAAACAGGCCAGACGCACCGCTTCCTAAACATTACGCTTCATTTCTCCCCTGCTGCAGCCAGAAGATGCGCATCTATGCCTGCTTCGCCTCCTGGTTCCTCTGCTGGTTCAGCGGAGCGCTCGCCTCCCGCTTTGAATCGGAGGATGTTGTACCTGTTAGGATGAACGGCCGAATCAGAGGACGCTTCTGGAAAAGGAGCGAGGAGAACCCGGTGTTTACCCTCAGAGCTTTCGGCAGGAACCTGACCCTCAACCTCATCCCGGACTCCAGCTTTCTATCGCCGTCCTTCACCATCCAGCGCATTAGAGCCGCGGATGGAGGCGCTTTGCGCAGCGGCTCAGGTGCCCGAGCCGACCTGCGCTCCGGCCCCTGGGGCCCCATGAACCGGACAGAGGAGAGCGGAGGACGGCTGCAAAGCTGTTTTTACTCCGGTAATGTGGGTGAGGACCAGAACTCGCTCGTAGCGGTTAGTCTGTGTTCGGGCATCTTTGGCTCCTTCATCACGGAGGGGAAGGAGTATCTGATCGAGCCCAAAGTGCGCAGCGCCCGGGGGCCGGACTCTGCCGAGCGGCTGCATGTGATCAGGAGGAGGACAGCCGCCGACAGCCCCGCGCTCCCCCTCTTGTTTGATGGCTCTGCGGAGGCGCGCGGAGCGGAAAGTTTTACGCGCGGCAGCGGTGACGCACGGAGGGAAGCTCGACGCAGACGCTTCGTTTCAGAGCCACGGTTCATAGAAACCCTGGCTGTAGCAGACTCAACCATGACCCACTTCTATGGAGATGAGATAAAGGTCAGGGGTCATATGATCGCTCACACCTCCACCCACTCAACCAACATTTAGGATGAGCTTTCTGAGTATTAAAAACAAAACAAGCAAACACTTATTGGGAACATAAAGAACAATCAGATCTGTGATATTAGATGGAGCTTGGCCAATTTTAGAGAACTATAGAGATAGATCAGGATAATCTGAGCCACAAGCTTTATCAAAAGGAAAGTTTTTAAGCCTAGCCTTAAAAGTAGACAGGGTGTCTGCCTCACGGACTCTAAAACTGGTTCCACAGGAGAGGTGAAACAGAATTGTTTTTCTTATTTTAAGTGTAAATTGTCTTGTTCCATTGGCGGCAAAATGTCTCATTTACCTCCTCGATCCAAGACCAAATACACTTATTTTAAGATTTTTATATTTTCTAGTGTAGTAAAGAGAATTAGTCCTAGCACTGATCCATGTGGTACTCCACAGGTAACCCTGGAGCAGGAAGAAGGTTTATCATTAACGTAAACATACTGAAATCGGTCAGATAGATACGATTTAAACTAGTTAGTTCTCTTTCTAAGCATGCTTAGTGTGAGGGATTGCTGAAGAGTCAATGAGTCGATGCAATCAGCTGGTTTTCCTTAGATAGAAAACTTTGAATAAACCTGACTGGATGATCTGGGTGAACTGGAAAAGTGACCTGAGATGACGTGATGTGAAATGGCGCTATAGAAATAAAGTGAATAGAAATTAAATATTTTTACTGCCAGTTTTAGGAACATATTTTGCAGAGTTGAATATAATTCAGTTCTTAACATCAACTTTAGGAGAAGAGTGTAAGTTAAAACAAAAAAGGTTCTGCTCAAGTTTCACTAAAATCTAAATTTGTTGGTTTTCAAAGTTGGATTTAAATGATTATTGTTTAAAAAAACAAAAAAAACAAGAAACATTGTGGTCATTTCTTGTTCTGGAAGGATGTGGGAATGTCCAGCATCCATTTGGTTAAAGGTGCAGAAGTTCCAGACAGGTAAGATGATGTCATTTCATTTAGAGTCATAATGGACTGAGAACTGGTGAAAATAGGCTAATGGAGGATTCTTATAATTCCATTCTGTGTCCTGATGAAACAGCTGCTGCTTTTTGTGCAACTTGAAATCACCTAAGCAGGAGTTTCTGACTCAAACTAGTGTGAAGAAAAGCCAACCTTGACCTGACTATGGAGCCTGTTTAGTGAAGAATCGCTCTAACTTTCCTGGCAGATTCTCATTTCCTGGGTTTCCCATCCTGTACGTTAGGTCTGACTTCACCGCTAGTAGAAAACCCACAAGGCATTGCTTTGTTTTCCTCTGCTGCTTCATAAAACGTGCTTTTGGCCCTCAGGAAGGCTGAGTGGAAATATTTGGGCTGAGAGAAGAAGTCAGGCAACAGAAATGTAAAAAATGCCAGAGAACATTCCTTAAAGCTTTGTCAGATTTTGGCGTCATTGCTTCACTATCATCCTGAAAGATTTATGGGGTATGCATTGATTTATCAAATGCTATTTTCTTTAAGAGCATCAGAAACTATTTCAGGGTGTCTTCACTTGCAGACATCAGCATGACAGTAATAACTGAGTTCCTTTCAAAAGTATAGATTATTTTGCAAAAACGTTTTGTGCAATTTGTTATTTTATAGCAGGAGATTCACTTATTTAAATAGCAGGTGATGATGAAGTAGGACATGCCTGTTTTTTGGAGACGATTTCTAAATCTGATAAAGTGTGAAGTGCATATCAATCAGCCCCGTTTAATCCTTACTTTCCGGCACCACAGTTCTCTGCAATTACAGCTACAGTTCATTCAAGATGTGTCTTAATCAGCTTTAGCAGGCTTTATGAGCCTTTTGGAGATGCCGTCTCCAGGATACAGGCAAGAACATGCAGACTTTATTCAGCCAAGATACGAAAAGCAATGCTGAGATCCTACAATCCAAGGAGCAGCTTGGAGAAGATGAAGGAACTCTGCTTCCACATCCAGCAGCTGCTGTCTGCTCAGTCAGGAGATGCTCGCTAGTATTTCTGTTAAACTACTCGAGAGCGTCAGGAAGTTTCCGGGGTCCAGAGGTGGCGCAGGGATTTCCTGGACTGGGAACCATTTTCGGCCCTGGCATTTTTTCATCTACACAGGTCCATTTATGGAAGCATAGTCAAACGCCTGCGTCTCACATGTGAAACACGATATGAACACACATTGTGGATTAACCGATCTATCTTCAACCATCACCAAGACTTCTATAAAGCGGTTTTACTGGCTTTGATTATTTACACAGACGCAACAATAGCTACGTTTACATGCGCAAAATTTCCCCGATCCCATCCGCTAAACCTTGGTTGATCGGAAATTCAAAAATCTCCGCTTACATGGACACTAAATGAAATGATCCGATCATGACGTGTGTATACATACATGTACCAAGCGCTGGATCAGATTAAATCTTTTAAGCATGCGGAGAACTTCCTGCCAAACTTGGCAGTTCTGTCTGGCGCGTCTGGTTTTGGGAGGCCTGACAAACGATGCGCTTCGGGCGAGCGGAAAGAAAAAGCAGGAGAGGAGGAAAAAAGCGGCAGCAGCCGAAATGTCCGAGAGAAAATGTAGAGAATGAGCGATTGAACCGGCGTGGGAGAGAGCGAAAGTGGGCTGTGGAGAGAGAAAGAGGAAGAGGAGGAGGATAAATTCCTGCTTCCTGCAGCTTTAAATGATCTTGAGTGTATAAGTCGGCGTTCCTAGACTCCTCCCGCCATGTTGTTCACAACAAGAGCGAGAGCGACCGGTGGTTTCCTGTTGTTGACAAGGCGGAAAAACGTCACGCTGACGTCGCACACATGCGCAGTGAAGATTATTTTACTCTTAGATCCAATACACTGCAAAAACGATATAAAAATAAGTCAAAATTTCTTAAATTAAGTGTATTCACCCTTAATTTGAGCAGGTAAATGAGATAGTTTGCCAATGGAATGAGTATTTTTACTCTTAAAATAAGATAATCTGGATAAAATGCACTTGAAATAAGACAATGCAATTGTGTTTTCTTATTTTAAGTGTAAATTGTCTTGTTCCATTGGCAAAATGTCTCTTTTACCTCCTCAATTCAAGAACAAATGCACTTATTATAAGAAAAAACGACTTTATCTAGATTTAGATTTTTTGCAGTGTGGGTACTTGTTTACATGGACGCCAATCAGAATGGCGATCGGGCAAAACCACCTCTCTTCGAATTAAATTTATTTCCGATCCGGACCGAATCGGATTAGAATCTTCAGTCTGACATGTTTACATGAAACATTTTTGATCTGATCAGGCCTTCAATCCGATTAGTTGTGTCCATGTAAACGTAGCTAATGACTGCTGCTACGTCCACACTTGCACACAGCCAGCCAAACACCCACTCACACATACTAGGTCTACAACGTCAGCCAGAGTGTTTTAAAAACACCAATATAAAACAAAACAATATGGAGGCAGACAGGCAGTTTTTCTAGAATGAATCCATGAAGCTCAGCGGTGTGTCAGCATCACTGCTAATCTAGGTGGCATGTAGCCTGACATAGTCCGACTCAATTCTAGTCAGAATTGTCTGATGCTGCTCCATAGAGCTGTGATTATGGGGCGTGTTTCGAACGAACTAGGAAAAAAATGCCTCTGCACTCAATTGGATAGACCTACAACCAATAAGAGCAACGGAGTGCGTGGCGTATGTTAAGCCACGCATAGTTGTTGTCAACAAAAATCAAAGCGTGCAGTTGCACGCCTAGAATAAGAAGATGAGCCTTGATCGGCGTTTCTCTGTTCCTCTTTTTTAAAATTAATTTGCTGTCGATATCTTCTAGAACAGACCTAATAGCAGAATCTACTCACCCAAACTCTACAGCTGCGCTTTGGTGACATGGTTGATTACGTTACTGTTGATCATCTGTCCATCATCGCATAAAGCCCGCCCCTGACAATTTGATTGGCCCGCCAGATATTGTGCTGAGCATACTCGCGCTACTATTGAGCAATGCCAGACCGAACTTCCCGACCTCAAACCTTGTGGGCGGGACTAAGTTCGGAATGGCACCCGAGTCTAGGTGGCATGTGGGCAAAGAAATGGAATAATGTAAACAGATGCAAAACCTCATCATATACTGCAAAATATTTTTGCTAAATATTCAAACATAAATTTGCCAAATATAAGAGGAACATCGGTTTAAAGAAAGCATTTTAGTTTTAATTATAATTTAGTTTGTTGCAAGTGTTATACAGTTTGAAGAAATAGAAAATGACACCATATGCCAACCGTCACAAGGATGCGCATGACAAGGAAGGGCTCTATATACTGCATGCATCATTGAGGTAGTTAGCATTGGATTATCTCTTGAGCTCTTTGAGTTATTTACTGTCACAGGTAGGCGCTTCGACAGGAGAGTAAGTGCAGGGGCCTTTATGATTAATGGAGGGCCGGCCCTCGCACGTTCAAATTAGGACCAGCCCCACAGCCCTGTGGATTTGGTCCTTTGACATTAGCTGCGTCTCTTTCTTTCTCAATCCCATCCCATATCTGCCTTCTAAAAATAAAAATAGTAGCCACTAGTTCCTAAAAAAATAAATACTTTCCAACTTTAGCTTTAGCTTTATGAAAATGGGCAAACCTGAAGGTTGAGCTGTGCTCCAAAATTGTGAAGTGTAGCAGAGCTGGAGCTTTTTCACTCACCTGCAGACTGACAGGCTTGACTTTTCTCTCTGAAGTTGGATGGAGAGAGTCTGGACTCCAGAGATGGCAAAAAGTACTCACTTTCCCGCGTACTTGAGTAAAAGTACAGATACTTGTGTTAAAAAATACTCTGGTAAAAGTGGAAGTACTGATTAAACTTCTTTACTCAAGTAAAAGTAACAAAGTACAGGCTTGTAAATTTACTTAAAAAGTATAAAAAAGTAAAAAAGTAGAAACCACTTTTCATGCGTTGCCTACATTTTAAATGGATGTCTGCCAATAGGACTAAATCTCCGTTGTGTTCATTTTCAATCATCTGAAGTATACCAATGCTACTATGCTAGCGCCACCGCCACCAAGCTGCAATGATTTACGCCAATGAATACCGCCGGAATCTGTCGATTCATCTTGTAGTGAAAAGCGTCAAATGCAACGTAGATTCCCATCAATTAGATTGAATTTGAGTATTGATGACGTGAAAAATAATAGCGGTAACTCCATTGAAATGATTCAAAACTAAAGTAACGAGACAATTTTTAAATGTAAGGAGTAAAAAGTACAGATATTTGTGTAAAATGTAAGGAGTAGAAGTAAAAGTCACCATAAAATAAGTAGTAAAGTAAAGTAAAAATATCAGAAAAATCTACTTGCCATCTCTGCTGGACTCTCACTATTTTCAGGTACTTTTATTTATTTATTTATTTATTTCAAAAGTTTTCAAAGAAAAAGAAAAAAAGAGTCCAAAAGCAATCTACATTTTTTGTATTTTCATATTAGTGAAAAACAAAATAGAAAAAGGAATCCCTTTTTTCTCCATTTATGAGCTTGGTGTTGAAATGTAAGATTTAATCACACTATAATACTTAGTTTTATGCAGCACAATGTAAAACAGTTCAACAGGATGAGGTAACATGAACATCGTGTCTCTGCTGCCTTTAACAAAACAAAATCAGAGGACTTTTCCAAACCTAGAAAGGCTCAGTCTGTTTGCATTTAGCGCTGTCCTCAGCTGCCAAGCTCTCTTAGGCAACCACACACCAGGATCAGTTGGACTGGATGTTAAACTGGCCACAAACACACATTCCCCCGATTCACAACATGTCCCCACCTGTGGGCAGGTGGGGGAGGATGTGTGCAGATGTGGAAATGTGTCCCTGTGGAACCTTGAAAGGTGAAGTCCGCAGGCTCCTCCATCCTTTAAACATTCTTAGTCCGTAAACAAATCAAGTTCTCCCAAACTTGATCCAGGCATGGCGTGAGGAGACATGCAAAGCAGCTGGACTCTTTTCCTCTGTTTTAATCAGAAGGAAAGTTCCAGCATTGGTGATTTGTTTTTTTTCCCCAGGGACCAATCACATGTGCTCCGTTTTCATTAGTGTTTTAGAGCGGAGGGGCGGCCTGGTGGTCAGGGCATAGAGCTTGGAATCCTAAGGTTCTGAGTTCCCACAAACTCCCACAGACAAACACTCTGGGTCTCTAAGGAAACACCCTTAACCTCACACTGCTCTTTGGGTGCTGCACAATGGAAGCCCACTGCTCCCCAAGGGGAGAGGTTAAATGCAGAGTTCATTTCTCCAATGTGAGATCAATAAAGTTCAATTATTATTATTTCAATTATTATTTACACCATCTTCCCTCAGAACCAGCAAGACAAGTCTGGGCCATTTCAAATCAAATATAATTCAGTGTCATGTTGGCTTTCAGGGATCAAACCACATCATGTCATCTCAGGTCACTTTCCAGACACAATTCGCCTAGATCATCCAGTCAGATTGATTCAAAGTTTTCTATCTAAGGAAAACCAGCTGATTGCATCAACTCGTTGACTCTTCAAAATCCACCACACTAAAAGCATGCTTGTAGCGATGCAGTGGAGAGGAAAAACTCCTTTGAACGGGAAGAGCCTCCAGCAGAACCAGGCTCAGTGTGGCGTTGAAGGCCATCTGCTGAGGAGCCCACTGGGGTTCAAGGGAGACAGAAGCAGACATAGAAAAGCATCAATATACAAAATGTAAACTACAGTATTAGCCAATCAAAATTTCCCCACTTTCCTTGATGTTGGCCCTTGGCTGGTTGTTGGCTGGTCCCCTACAATTCCTTTTTAAACATCCAATCTTTGTACTAAAATATTGTTTCTGTCATGATTTGTGGACATTAAGATCTAAAGAGAAGCGCCATCTCATCTGGTCAGACCCTGTAATTTTGAGTGAAAGGGTGGAGCCAAATAGTAATATACTTTGCAGGAGGTGGAGGGGTCACTCTAGTGGTTGGCAAATTGGAAGGGATTTTTGCTGGGAGTTGCAGGGGAGGTAAGGGTGCAATTCGGCTGGCATTTTTTTTTATTGGCTGCTACTGTAAACGTGTGTATAAACTATTCTTTTCTGGCTGTATTTGTCTCTAAAACGTTTGTATTTAACTAAAATATATGACTAATATGTAACTACTATGTATTTGATTGCAACAAAATTATTTAGTACAAAAAAATAAAAATCTTAAATTCGACATTTTAATTAACTAAACAGAACAACTAGCTGAAGCTGATCCTAACTAACGTGTCAGCTGCTCATCATTCTAACTTTAGCTTTTCTTCTTTCCTTTTCTCTGCAGTACTACATCCTCACCCTCATGTCCATGGCGGCTCAGATCTACAAGCACCCCAGCATTAAGAACTCTGTGAACATAGTGGTGGTGAAGATGCTGGTGGTGGAGGATGAGGAGATTGGACCAAAGATCTCCAGCAATGGAGGCGTGGCTCTAAGGAACTTCTGCTCCTGGCAGCAGATCTTCAACCCACCAAGCCAGAGGCATCCAGAGCACTATGACACGGCCATGCTGTTCACTAGAGAGGTGAGGGACGTGCAAAGCTTCCACTATGTCCGTTCAGTAATCAGCCTAAGATGTTTTAACCTGTCGATCATCACAACATCAGATTAACAGTCTTATCTGCACATTAGCTCACAATCTTCTCTTTTTTTTAACAACCAATCCCAACCACCAGTAGAAAACACTCTCTGCTCATTTTAATGAGCACAACCAAACTGGTTTGTAGATCCGCTGCTACACGGCCGTTTATTAGAGGTACTAACAAAGAACACAAAATAACTACAACTACTGAGAGAAGAGACACACGGATACAGATAAAAATGATCTTAGTCCAAATGGGAGCAAAACAGGCTGCTTTGCTTCTGTGTTCATAGATTTATTATTCTTTCATTTTTTTTTTCTCACATTAGAGACGAAAATGACTTTAAACTCATATTTAAATGTCATATCATTCTGGCTTAAACATTTATATAAATGTACTCTTTATCAGACAATATTGTCCCAAAATTTAGAACATTTCTATTTTAAAAAATCTGTGTTTTTTCGTTATCTTCTGCAGGCCAGTTAGTTCTACGTCAGCCTGAACACCTAAATTTGGCCAATCATATATCAACGGTCATCGGTCAATCAAATTTTTTCTGTCATAGCATCTTGATTCATGTGTCGGCAGCTAATATACGCAGCGGTTGAAATCAGAATCGCTTCCTTTCCCATTGAGTTGCGTCCCAGTGTTCACGGGGATGGGCGTCTGTGTCTTGGCGGCGAGTAGAGCTAACAGAACTGGCAGCGCGTTGCAGGTAAGGGCTCAAACATGTACGGGCTGGAAGCCTTCTACACCAAACCAAGCTTCTGCCGCCCTGGCGTCCTCTTCCACAACATCTTAGGTCCCGCTTTCCTCCTCTAAATAAAAAATGGATGACGGAGGAGACTCATCCACGACCTCCGACACTAAACTCTCCTCCTCTTGCATGTTTCCGCTGTCCATAGCGTTCCTTGACAGCGTCGTTTCTAAAGTCACCAATTTAGTGCTACTTGGTCCCAATGGAATTTCCCATTGGGAACCTGCTAACACTAAGTTGCTAACTGGTTAGCAAGATGCTTTTCACAAACCAGTCACAACCAAACTTGCTTGCGAACCTTCCACCACAACAATCCTGCCCCTTGATAATCGACCAATCACATTCACTTTATTCACTTTCGTGTAAAGTCGGGGACCACTTGAGAGAATTGGGAAATGCAACGGTTGGAAAAGCCGCTTCCCTACGACTTTAGATGTTTTAGCTGCTGATGGGAAACTGCTATATTGTCTGATGCCTATTCGCAATTCTTCTATTTTTGCTTTTATTTTATTTTTTCATAATAAAAGGTCTTAGTTTAAACCCATGTAGTAAAGTAGGATAAGCAGAGGGAAAACTCATAGCAGTTTTCATTAATAACCTTATTTATTTAGAAAAACCAACCTGACTCTATGTGGCAAGTATTTGTGATAACTGGAGGTGTGCTTTAGATCAGAGTGGTTAGATTTAATTTTATTTCAATCGTATTGGAAGTTTTGGAGCATCATAATCTTGTTTTAGGTCCTGAGAAAGAAATACCAGTGGATTTAGGCCTTTGACTAGACCACTGCGACAGTTTTATCTTTAGTTATTTTTAGAGATTTCTGGACAGATGCTGGTGATTTTTTTCTATAAATCAGGGGTTAGTGTCTTACAGATTTGATCCTTCAGCCTGGTAAATCAGTGTTTCCCAACCTTTTTTTTTGACTTTTCTACCCTTTTTTGCATCTTGTCTTACCATGAGTCCCTCTCTGAGTCAGAAGTATTGATGACTTTATAAAAGTGGAACAATAACTGATTATAAAATAAAAACTATTTTACTTAAACTTTTAACTTGAAGATTTATTCTTAGGCTTTTTATTCTTTACATCTCAAAAAAGACAAACAACATAAATATGGAAGCTGTTAAAGGAATAGTACACCCAAAAACATGATTAGCCTTCATTTTCTACTCACCCCATGCTGAACAACACTCTGGAGTACTTTTTGATATCTCAAATACATCCTGGAGATCTGGGAGGCTTCTTGCTGTCTGCTGACATTCAAAATAATGGAGGTCTATGGCCCGAGGCAGAAAGGTCCATAAAAGTCCACAAAAAAGCGTGTCAATATTCCTCCATACTGCTTTCGTCAATGTATTCCAAGTGTCGGGTGGGTAGCATCAGAATTTACCGAAGCGAAGTCATTTAGAATGTTTTTAGAGCATAAACAGTAGTGTATAGGATTTTTCCTAAAAGCTGGCGTTCACGAGTCTCTGGAAACGCGCATGGCAGACCAAACCAAGCGCATTCAGCTGCGGCAAAAAGAACTCATGCTCTTCCTCAACACTGAAGTCCTCAGACATTTTTCTTTCATTGTTTCTTTCTTTGCACAGGTAAACAGCACATTTCTTCTTCTCTTACGCTTGCATTGCTCGGCAGAGCAGGCGCTGAATGCGACGCGCTTTCATCTGGTTTGGTCTGCAGCGGTTTCCGTAGACTGTGAACGCAGCTTTCAGGAAATCCTATACACTACTGTTTATGCTCTAAAAACATTCTAAATGACTTCGTTTCGAGTAAATGCACGGACGCTACTCCACGACACTTGGAATACATTGGACAGGCAGTATGGAGGAATATTGACATCGTTTTGTGGACTTTTATGGAGCCTTTCTGCCTCGGTAGCCATAGACCTCCATTATTTGAATGTCATCAGACAGCAAAAGCCTCCCAGATCTCCAGATGCATTTGAGATATCAAAAAGTACTCCCAGAGTGTTGTTCAGCATGGGGGTGAGTAAGAAAATGAAGGCTAATCATGTTTTGGGTGTACTATTCCTTTAAGGAATCCGAAATAAATACAAAATAAAATCCTATTATAAACCTGGAGCTCCTCTAAGTAACTCCCCTATAATCACATTTAAACTCAATGAATTGGGAACAAAATGCAGAACATAAATTAAAGTCAGTCTGGCTTAATTAGTTTTACTTTGTTTTTATCCAGTCACCTGAGCTGCTTTGATGAGCTCCGATAGCTCAGTGCTAAAACCAGCTGATCTCACATCCTGTTCTGTTCCTCTGCTTGGTTTGGATGCGAGTCACAGCTGAAGGTGAACTCAAAAATATAAGAAAAAAAAAAATAAATAAAAAATAAAATGTACTTTTTGGTTGATAAAAGCTTGCTTAATTTTTCAATTGGGTCCTCACAAAACAAATCAGATCCCAGCCCTATTTTATACCTAAGAAATAAAATATTTTCATGTACTCCTTGCAATGCACTCGTGGATCACTAGGGGTACGAATACCCCTGGTCGGGAATCACTGTTGTATATAGTCAGACAGGTTATAATAAAGTGACTTTAGGTTTGTGAACAGTAAGCAATGGAAGCAACTAGTGGACTGAACCACAGAACCTGGTCAGGCTGGTTTTTTATAATGTCACCAAACTGATAAAGTCAAACAGTCATCGTTCAGCAGAGTCTAAAGGTAATTAGTGACGCTGCTTAGTATTTCACTGTGGAATCACTGCTAAAGGTCTGAATGTGTCTAGTTATGATTAGTGCACTGGGAAAAAAATGGAAATCTAGATGAGTCATTTTTGCTTACATTAAGTGCATTTTTTCTTGAATTGAGGAGGTAATTGAGATACTGTACCAGTGGAACAAGACAATTTATATTTAAAATAAGAAAAAAAACTTGATTTGTCTTCAAGTGAATATAATCTAATTATCTTGTTTTCGGAGTATAAATACTAATTCTATTGGCAAATCATCTTATTTATGTACTCAAATTAAGGGCAAATACACTCAGTTTAAGAATTTTTTTTACTTAAGTCTAGATGGTTTTTGCAGTGTATGATTAGTGCACTGGGAAAAAACGGAAATCTAGATCAGCAATTTTTTCTTAAAATAAGTGCTTTTGTTCTTGAATTGAGGAGATAAAAGCAACGGAGCAAGACAATCTACACTTAAAATAAGAAAACACAACTGCATTGACGTATTTCAAGTGCATATTATCGAATTATCGTACTTTAAGAGTAAAAATAGTCATTCCATTGGCGAACTATCTAATTTATCCACTAAAATGAAGGGTAAATACACTTCATTTAAGACATTTTTACTTATTTCTAGATAATTTTCCAGTGTGGGTGTCGGATTTGTGTTATGTTTTTTTTAAAAAGATTTCTTTGTTTTGCACGGTTTCTGATAGCAGTAAGCATTTTAAACAGCTCATCAGTCCAGTGAAGTGAAAACAGCTTTGGAGGAAAAAAACAAAGGGGTGGGGGGGTGACCGACTGGGAGCCTTTAGCCACGTGGAGATCAACAGCAACAAAAACGGCTTTAAAAACATCCCTCCAGATAAAAATTCATGTTTCCCTCACCGTGTGAGAGCAGTTATCTCTTTGATGATTACTGCTGTGATGATAATTGATTATTAAACGATGACACATCAGTGGAATCAGAAACATAAAAAGCTATGGAGAAGAGAACTAATGGGCGTCGATGAACAAAATAAAATGGTGGTCACTGTGTGCGACCATGTGGATATTCACATGGTCCCCCTCGTTTCTCCAGCCTGGGTGTGGTGGGTGCAGTGGGCGTCTGAAGTTCAGGAGAAGCAAAAGTTATTCCAGACGCTCATCCGTTCTCACTGTTCTTACAGAATTCCTAGTTGATGAATATTTGTAGATGACAACCTTTCTAAAAGTGGCTGAAAGAAAGAGGGGCATAATTAGATGTATGTCATATAAAATAAATAATGAAACATTTGAGTTTTCAGGGAAGCTGAGGGCAGAAAAGATCTGTCTTAGAGAATCAGTGTCCAGAAAGGTGACTCCTGTTTTATTACGCAAAATAATTTCTCTCCACTACAAGATATTTCTGTAATGATTAATAATTTAGTCTCTACTTTGCTAAACAAATTCCCAGAAAATGTTTTCATCATAGATCAGTAGAGCTATTTTCTTTCAATGATAGTAAGATATAACAGCAGCAGTTTAATAAACTACACATAAATAAAAAGCTTCTCTCTACAACATTTAGATTAGCATCCTTAATCTCCACAGCTATGGGGAAAAAGAGGTAAAGCAAATTGCTTAAAAAAAAAGGAACCAAACTATAGATAGTTGAATTTGACCCATCCAGTCACTATAGCAGGAATTACAACACCAGAACCGCAGCAGAGTTTTCAAAACATATAAAAAAAAGGGGTTAAAAAGTATGTTTTACTGTAAAAGAGTCAGGAGAGAAAAATCTAATATCAATGTAGCAGAAAAACTGCCTCTCTTGGCCTCTCAGAGGAATAATTCAATTCTATTCAGTTTATTTCTATAGCTCCAATTCACAT
>JAGKQL010000009.1:2298983-2320386 GCA_018398635.1 Cyprinodon brontotheroides | reverse complement strand
CATCATTAATGTGCACAAATACGGAACTGCATTAATCATACATGTTGACAGTTTTTATGGGGGCCCCTGGTGGAACTTCAGGGGCCCAGGGCAGCTGCTCTAGCTTTGCTTTATGTTAATTCCACCCCTGATTATATCCCTAAATTTATTACATAGTGGTGTATAACATTAGTGTGAGGTTTGGAGGTAATGTCGCTGTTTTTGAGGCCAGATTATCTCTAAGTCTGTCTTGTTTGTTTGCGCCTTTAAGAGGTGTCTTGTCTTGAACCTTTACCTAATGCTGTCACATCTAATGGAGGGAGTAACACATGTATACCAGCCATGATAGTCTCCTCCTCCTGAATCTAAGCCAGAGCTGCTGTGTCCCCTGACCCCAGGTGACTGCCTCTTGGACATCCCGGAGAGCAACATTCCCCTTCCCCAGGAACTGCCGGGCACCCTGTACGGCCTGGACCAACAGTGCCAGCAGATCTTTGGAGAGGAGTTTGTCCACTGCCCCAACACATCGGACAGTGATATCTGCAGTCAGCTGTGGTGCCGAGAGGACGGCATGCCGCAGTGCTCCACCAAGAATGGCAGCCTGCCCTGGGCCGATGGTACTCCCTGCAGCGCCAATGGAAGCTGTCTGCATGGAGCATGCAAGACGACAGAGGAAGTGATGCAGCCACTGGTAGGATCATTTCTAGACATACTTAGCTTACCTTCCTTTTTCCTCCCATAAGCGACCAGTATCTGATTGTTTCATGAAAGTCTGAACAACACAAATCTGATGTTTTCCAATGTCATCCAGGCCACATGGCTCTGTGGTCCTGAATCCGATACGAATCTGATCTTTTCAAATGCGACCCAGTGTGTCTGAAACGCCAGGTTGCATTCAATTTCATTCAGTTTATTTCTATAGTACCAATTCAACACGTCAACTCATCTCAAGGCACTTTCCAGTTCACCAGGATCATCCAAGAAGTCAGATTGATTCAAAGTTTTCTATCTAAGGAAAAACCAGCTGATTGCATTCGACTCATTGACTCTTCAGCAATCACCTACACACTAAGCATGCTTGTAGCGACAGTGGGGAGTAAAAACTCCCTTTGAACAGGAAGAAGAGAGCTCCAGCAGAACCAGGCTCTTAGATTCAAGTAGGCTGCCATCTGCTGAGGCCCACTGGGGTTCAAGGAGACAGAAGCAGACATAGAAAAAGAAGCATAGATACAAAACGCAGCTGTAAAAGGCTCCCTCAAGAATTGACGTTAACACTGAACGCGATAAATATCAAATACTCAACAAGCGTCACTATTCACCAGCTTCTTGCTACACAGAAGCAGGAAGAAAACAACAACCATGGTGGACGGTAATGTTTAGAGCAGTTTTTATTTTCGACTTTCTTGAAAAGATGCTGTTGTTTATGCACTGGCTGAGGGTTGGAAAACAAATGAAAGATTGCGAGATACGCCCAGCACTACCATCCATGCTTAATTCCGTGAAAAGCAGAACAGGCTGCTACATGTTAAGTTATTGCATCCTCTACCGCGCGATGTGCGGGACATGAATGTGTTCAGACGGATCACAAACTTTTGCCATATTTTTATATGTTGATATATTGACGCGGTATCGATCTATTTTACTGACAAAATCTCACAAGAATTTGCAAAATATCACGAGAGTTTGTAACAGAACGATGAAATTTCACGAGATTTTGAAAGTAAAATAGATCGATACCGCGTTTATCAAAATCAATTTGATATCAGCATATGAAAATATATCTGAGTATATTATTTTTCAAAGTGTCAGAAATGGATAACAAAACTGCTATTTTCAATGACTACTTATTTTTGTCCAGCTTTAACATCGGTATCGATATCGGTTATCGGCTACATGAGTTTTAAAATATCGGCATATCGGATATCGGCCAAAATCCCAATATCGTGCATCCCTAATTAGGACATATGGACGACCATGTAGAAAATTGTGGTTTTCACAAAAAAAATCATAATTGAGCGTAATTAAGGACTGCAGTGTGAACGTAGCTTAAGATATTTGTTTTTTATTTAGCGCTGAACCCTCTGAGGTTGTTTTTATGTGTTACTTCACTCTAACTAATTCTACCACAATGGTGCCTCTTTCAGAGGCGTCAAGTTACAAAGTACAAATTCTACATTACCTTACTTAAGTAGAAATGTTGGCTATCTATACTTTACTGAAATAATAATTTTTTAGAGAAATTTTTACTTCTACTCCTTACGTTTGTTGTGTAAAATGGTTTATTTTATTTATTTAAAAAAAAAGATTAAAATTAGAACTGCAAATATCCAGTCTTATTTTTATATATATTACTTTTTAATGTATTTATTACTGTTTTCAAGGCTGCACTTCAAAAAAATGAAATTGTCTAGAACTATTTTAAAGGAAATTTATTTTTGCATACACTCCTGCACACAAAATGACAAAATAAATAAGTCTAAGTCATTTTTTCCCCCAATTATCTCTACTTTCTACTCCTTATATTTTATGAATGGACTTATTGATTTTGTTTTATTGAATCTCATTTTCATTCTGGCCTGTTGGTATTTAAAAAAAAAACAAAAATAAAACATCAAAATATTTAGTTTCATCCATATGGAAGTAAATCTGTGTCGCTGGGATTTGAATTAAAAGTGTTAAAATATATTCAGAACACATTTTGACCTAAAAAAAAAATTAATTGTCATTATTTCTACACAATAAAAACACATAAGAAAAAACAACGAGTTTGAATTTTGAAAGGTTGAATCTTTTATATATGCAGATTTTTTAAACATTTTTTAAAATTTAACTAAAAATAAGTATTGAAAATGTAATCACTTTTGAAATAGTAATGTGAACTTTTTTTAGCTTGAAGAGACAATAAATGAAATTTAAACTGTAGAAATAATGACAATAAACTTCTTTAGGTCAAAAATGTGTTCTGAATATATTTTAACACTTGAAACAGTAAGAACAAACATACAACATTTAAATTTTAAGTGGTATTTTTTAATTCAAATCCCATGACACAGATTTACTTCCATACATCCAGACAATTCATTTGTTTGTGGTTGGACTCCGTGCTGCCCCAACTTGTTGCTCACCACAGACCAAAAATAAATAGTTTTTCAAGGTGATGCAAAAGTTAAATTTGACACTGTTACTCAAAAACTAAGAAAATTAAGTCTAAGGAAGTTATCCTTTCCTCCAAGGCTAGAGCAGTAAAGCTTCTGTGCTTAACATTTTTACTGCATTACTTTTTACTTTTATACTTTAAGTAGATTTAAAAATGATACTTTTTACACTTTTACTGGAGTAAAAGTTTAACTTTTTGATCTTCTAACTCCTGGCCAAAAGTGTTTTAAACAGTAGGATTATACTTCTACTATGCGTAATAAACATTAATACCAAAAACTCTTTAAAACTACTTCACGCTTAGACCCTCTGTGTTGCTACTTTTATGGTTGTGTCGTATATCTTGGTCCCGCTCTCAGTGCAGTGAGGACAGAGCAGGGTACTGAGCTGCAATCACAGTTGCTATTTTCAGCCCAATCTACAAAAACAATTTGAAACTCTATTTATAAACAGTGTCAGCTCTTATATTAACAGGTGGGTTTTTGTTAAATGCTGTTTGAAACAATGTGTGTAACCTCTGTGTGGAGTGCGGTTTAGAAACACTAAGCCGAGTTCAGAAATGGCAACGTTGCACCAATACCTGCTGACATTTTACTGGCCCTTTCTAAACACAGATTGTAGATTAAAACACAACTTATAAATGAAGTGGTTTATATGAAGTAAGAACTGCAGTGATTGTGTGGTTTGCAGCAGGGTCCATGACCCAGAACTGAGGGAGGAGCAACTACTGACATGGCTCCAAGCTGCTTCTCTGCTGGTGGAAAACCAAACTGCTTCTCGACTTTACAAAATACTTTAAAAATATATATCAACAAAATATTCGGATAAACAAAATGAAAAAGAATTGGAATACATTGTCACAGGATTGCGGAAAGTATTCTAAAATAGAAATTTAATTGTGTCTTGCACTGCAAAAATGTCTAAAAATGAGTAAAAAATTCTTAAAATAAATGTATTTACCTTTAATTTTAGTAGGTAAATAAGATAATCTGCCAATGGAAGAAACATTTTCACCCTTAAAATAAGATAATTCGATATTTTGCACTTGGAATAAGAAAGTGCATTAGTTTTTTTCTTATTTTAAATGTAAATTGGCAAAGTGTCTCACATACCTGCTCAATTCAAGACAAAAAAATGCACTGATTTCAAGAAAGTTACTTACATAGATTTACATTTTTTGCAGTGTGAACAGTGATGTTTCTTTTTTTTTCAATCATGCTTTTGTTCGAGCTGCAGTGCCTCATCTCACATCTCTGTATGGATCCATTAGGAGGTAGCAGCTGGGATGGTTGTTGATCCAAACTCATAAAACCTTCTCAAAGGGGAGCCGAAGCCTCGCCAGAAAACAAAAACACATTCAGTTTCTACTCAAAGTCTGAAAGCACAGCGGCTTCCACCAGCAATGAGTGACACATGCGGCAGGAATGTGGGCTGATGGAGACAGGGGGCGCGTGCCGAGCTTCAACACAAATTTAGCCCTGCGTCTCAGCACTCCGACTCACTGAGCAGCCTCAAACCCAGAAGCCCAGACTGCGGTTAGGGTTGTGCAGCCTTTGGCTGGGAGCTCTAACCAACCACTCTGACTGCCTCTTCTCTTTTTCTCTGTTTAACCACAGACGGTTGTGGATGGCAGCTGGAGCTCATGGGGACCGTGGCAGCAGTGCTCCAGGACATGCGGAGGTGGGGTGGAGTTCTCCTACAGAGAGTGTGCTGACCCTGTGCCTCAGAATGGAGGGAAATACTGTGAGGGACAGAGAGTTCGGTACCAGTCCTGCAACACAGAGCCGTGTGACACCAGTGAAGGTAAAAATCAGGTAGATTTTAAATGAATCAGAGTAGAAAATGTTTTATTGTTTCTTTGGAAAGGAAAGAAGAACCTCCGTATAGATTCCAAAAAAGTTAAAAAACAATCCACTGGACACTCTGTCTCCAGAGTTTGAAGACGTTTCTCTTCCATCCAGGAAGCTTTTTCAATTCAAAATGTCCCAGAAATAGCGTTTAGTTCAAGGCTTTATAGAATGAACCAGAAAAACAAAGCCTTGTTTTGGCTTAGAAACATGCAAATTAACCTGACGAGTGGGTCCACCCCTTTGGAACAGTGGTTGTTGCCCACGTCTCTGAGAGGGGGTCGCTAGGAGGGAATTGTGGGCCTGGCTGAAGAGTGGTGCGCTCTCGGTCCCCTGTAATGGGGGTTAGGGTTTGCATGTATAGCGTAAGGAATTCCACTCAGTCGCTCAATTGTAGGTTTTTGAAAGCTGAAATCTGAGTCCACCCTTCTGTTTAAGGTTGGCTTCCTTCACGCCCTCTCAAACCACCTATCCTCTCTGTCCAAAATGTGAATATTTTGGTGAACTAGATGTTTAAGGCCTCTTGTTTATTTATCTTGATTGCTGTGTTGCTGCTGAATTTCAGTTTCTTAAGCCAATATGAAAGTATAGTGAATAAAATCAAAACTAACAGCACACACCCACACCAGAGGCATAGGCAGAAAATTTTAGTGGGGGTGGCCGAAAGCAGGAGTAGGTGCCAGATCTTAGGATCAGACCACAATTCAATTCAATTCAGTTTATTTCTATAGCGCCAATTCATAAATTTCTTTTTGTTTACCCTCACGCACACAAAATGACAAAAAATATCTGTCTAATCCTCAGTCTAAATTTTTTGCTCGGTAAGTTTTTGTCAGTGGATCAACCACTCCAGATCTCTCATGTCTGATGGCTCTGATCTACTCTCCATACCCAGAATCAAACATGGAGAAGAAGCTTTAGTTCTAATGTTCTACTTATCTTATCTGAAGACAACTGTAAGACAGACAGAGACAGACAGTTGTTTTTATATGTGTGTATCTGAACATGATTAAAGAATAAAAAAATAAAAAAAATACTTTTTGTTCCTTGTCATATAAATTAACTGATCTGATTCTAAGTTCTAAGATCAGGTTTCTGTTGTTTTAGGTAAAAGCTTCAGAGAAGAGCAGTGTGAGAAGTACAATAGTCCCAATTACCTGGACTACAGTGGGAAGATGAAACAATGGATCCCAAAGTACGCTGGAGTTTCCCCCAGAGACCGCTGTAAGCTGTTCTGCAGAGCAAGGGGCAGCAGTGAATTTAAAGTGTTTGAATCAAAGGTACAGTATCTGCACACAACAGCTCAACACAATAAAGATAGGGTTGAATCTATGGTGAGGAGTAGAACAATAGTGCACACATCTTTTTTCTCTTTATTTTGCTGGCATATATTATATTAGAAGCAGGGTTTATTTTACACGATAGATCTATGAAGGTAATTTTCAAAACGATTTGTCATGGTTTTATCTAAAGATCTGACCCACATGCAGAAAACCAAACAGAGAGACCAGGGGAAGGTTTAACAGGTTTATTGTGAGTAGGTAGAGAGGAGTCCAGTGCTGCTCTGAACACTGTGAACCGGGACTGAAAAGTGAAGGGGAAGATTCTGCGGTCAGTTCAGGCTCAGTGGGAAATTTGTGTCTCTGATTTGAAAAAGGGAATAAAGGCAACAGGACTCACGTTTCCAGAAAAAGGTGTCTTTTGTTGAATCCAGTCAGTGTGGGTTTTTCCAGTGGTTGACTTGTTCGCTGGAGGGCGGACAGGGTTTTACCAGGTTGAGGTGTTTCCGGAGGAGCTGGACTGCCGCTTAGATTTCCTGTGGTACTTGAACGGTTTCTTGTGGAGATGAATCCCCTGCTCAGTGTGAAGCCCAAACAATCCTTGGGAAAAGTTTATCCAAACCACCAGTTTGAATCTTCAGCTCAGTTTGATGCTCAGAGAATCCTTCCAGGGGGAGATGGTCCAAAACATCCAGTTTGCAGGATGACTTCCCTGTGGAGAGGCAAAGACAAAAAAGGTCAAGACTCAGGTGACAAAAATTCAGTTTGACCCAGCAAAACTCAGCTTGGCTAGAGTACTCCAAAACTGGCAAACACTCTGGCGCCGAGGTAGTGGCAGTCAGCAGCTTAAGAGTCCTTCGGTAATGAGGCAACCATCCGCAGGTGTATGAGGAGGCCAATGAGAAGCAGGCGCCACCTGGTGGTGGAGGGAAAACAAACAAAAAGCAATAACCCACACAAACCGGATTCCTAACACTATTTGTGCTTTGTAAGTGAATTTGAAGTTGCAGACAGAGTTACGTTATAAGTTTTGTAATTGTAGAATAAAAAAAACAGTGTACAAGTAATTTTTTTGTCCAAATGCACTAATTCTGTTCTATAAATTGCACATAAAAAGTCTCTTACCTTCTCAGTTTTGCTCCAAGTGGTCCAGAACTTTTGTTGCCAAAGTATTTGTGCATTTTAACTTTCGTGTTTTGTAACTGAAAGATTTTTTTTTAATCTGTCACAATTACAACAAAAAATTTACACCTCTTCAAAATCTTAAAAGTACAACTAGACAAATGTTGTTCTGTGAGTTGCGCATCAAAAATGTCCTCAATTCACTTTTGCTCATTTATCTAAAACAAATGGTGCAAAACAAATTCTAACATGGTTATTAAAATCCTCACAATTAAAAAAAATATGTTTTACCTCAACACAAATAAAAACCGATAAACACAACTCCACAAGCCTGTGACTCTGAGTCACAAATTCAACTTTTCAAGTTACACCTTCATTTTCACTTTTGCTCCAAATGTCACACTGTTAAAAGATGTGTGACTTGCGGAAAGTGCCCTTGGTCATATATTACACTAAAAAAAAAGACTCTTAATAAAAACAAAGCCATTACTCTAATAGAAATGGTGTCTTTGAAAGGAATTATATTTGGATTAATCAAAACTAATTCTGCACTCATTTATAAACATTGATGTTATAATCAGCTCCAAACACAATCCAATGATGGCATTTGGGAGATAAATATGTCTTTCTGTATCATTGCAAAAACATAAATTGCTGAATGAATTAAGAAATGGACACTTTTATCTGAGGTGTATTTTTTTTATTACAACTATAATGATGATACCTATGCAACTGGTTAACGTGTCCCAGCAGGTGATTGACGGGACAACCTGCGGCCCCGACACCACATCAGTGTGCGTTCAGGGCCAGTGTGTGAAAGCAGGCTGCGACCAGGTGATCGGATCTAACAAGAGGGTGGATAAGTGTGGAGAGTGTGGAGGAAATGGGCTCAACTGCAGAAAGATAACAGGCTCCTACAACAAAGCAATGTAAGACTACAACTGCTTACCGTCACATTAAATCTACCTTCACTAAAAATAAAATCACAAACCACCTAAATCTGTTAAACTCGTACTGAGGTTGTGAACCGATAGAAGCAGCTATATCCTTCAGAGATTTGTTGTTGATAAAATGCATAGTGGTTGTTTATTTACCGTGTTTGTTTCATTTAGAAATAAAATTTAAAGTCTTAGGGAAATCATATTTAAATATAAAATCATTCTGGCTTAAACATATATATATAAATGCATTCTTTATCAGACCATATTGTTACAAAATTTATATTTTTAAAAAAATCCCTGTCTTTTTTCCGTTATCTTCTGCAGGCCAGTTAGTTCTACGTCAGCCTGAACACCCTAAATTCGAGCCAATCATATATCAGCGGTCATCTGTCAATCAAATTTTTTCAGTCATAGCATCTTTGATTCATATGTCGCAGCTAATATACGCAAAACCGTTGAAATCAGAATCCTTTCCTTTCCCATTGAGTTCGCGTCCCCAGTGTTCACGAGGATGGACGTCTGTGTCTTCGGCAGGGCGTAGAGCTAACAGAACTGGCTTGGCGTTATGCAGGCAAGGGCGCTCAAACATGTACGGCTGGAAGCCTTCTACACCAAACCAAGCTTCTGCCGCTCTGGTGTTCTCTTCCACAACATCTTCGTCCCCGCTTTCCTCCTCTAAATAAAAAATGGATGACCTGAGGAGACTCATCCACCTAATTCCCTCTGACACTAAACTCTCCTCCTCTTGCATGTTTCTAAGCTGTCCATAGCGTTCCTTGACAGCGTCGTTTCTAAGTCACCAATTTGGTGCTACTTGGTCCCAATGTGGAATTTCCCATTGGGAACCTGCTAGCACTAAGTTGCTAACTGGTTAGCAAGATGCTTCCCACAAACCGGCCACAACCAAAGAGCTTGCGAACCTTCCTCGCCACAACAATCCCGCCCCCTTGATAAACGTACCAATCACATTCACTTTATTCACTCTTGTAAAGTCGTGCACCACTTGGGAGAATTCGGAAATGCAACGGTTGGAACAGCCGCATTCCCTACCTAATTTTAAAGACTGCTATTAAAGATGACTCTACGTAGCTTTTCCAGATAGTAATTAGGGTTCTGTAAGAATTTAGTAGCCTTCATTATTTTGTTTCTGCACTTTGATGAGACATAAAATCTAGTTAGAGTGTTATCTAAATACTTTTTCTTTTTCTCCAGCTATGGCTACAGTGACATTGTCACGATTCCTGTTGGTGCTACCAACATTGACATCAAGCAGAGGAGCCATCGAGGAATCAAGCATGACGGGAACTACCTCGCTGTGAAAAGAGAAAACGGCGCTTATATCCTTAACGGTAACTTCTCTGTATCCACAGTGGAACAGGACATTCCCGTACTTGGAGCAGTGTTGAAGTACAGCGGCTCCTCCACTACATTAGAAAGGATCCAGAGCTTCAGGCAGCTGAAGGAAGCCATAACCATCCAGGTCCTGGCCACAGGCGGGGATGCCAATCCTCCTAAGATCAAATATACCTTTTTCATCCCCAAGGACGTGATCTTTAACAAATCTAAAGAAAAGAAGGGCTCCTACTTGTCTTTGCATATGATCAGTGATGCTCCTGACTGGGTGCTTGGAGAATGGTCCGAGTGCTCCAAGAGCTGCGGCTCCGGGTGGTCCAGAAGGACCGTTGAATGCAAAGACAGTGACGGCTTCTTCTCCAGCCAGTGTGACAAAGAGCTGAAGCCCACAGACATCAGGCCTTGCGGGGATCTACCGTGCCCCATTTGGCAGATGGGTCCTTGGTCTGCCTGCTCACGAACTTGTGGCCATGGAGAGCGCCGCCGCAGTGTGTTCTGCATCGACTACACTGGGAAGACTGTAGAAGCAGGGAAGTGTGATCCAAATAAATCCCCGGAGCCAGTCTCGGGCGAATGTAACAACTTTGACTGCTTATGAAGAACATTATTTCAGTCAACTGTCCTTTTTTTGGTCGAAGTGCACATACAAGCCCAGGAGGAAACAGTGAATGGGAGCACCAGGAGCAGACATTTAGGCATAAACAGCTACAGATGCAATCTTAACCAACAAGAAATGCAAATTTAACTTCTAGAGAAAAGTCTTCAGCTTTCACCTAAAAATGCAAAGCAACTACCATCTAAATGCACCTTAGGTTCGTTTTATTTCCTAGGATCTATAAGCTCTGGTGAACCTGCACTGTGGGTGAGGTATCTGTAACTGAAGGGGGGTTGGATGGACGTGTGAACCTCTCTATCCCTGGAGCCATCTTATATTCTCTCCATGTTAGCAGATAGTTGCATCCAGTGACATCAACGACTTTATCTATAGAGAAGTTGTCTTTTGTTGACATTTGACAACCACTATAAAAGTTCTAAACGATGAAAATCTACCTCAGGATGTACATGTGACGAAGAGATGTTTAATTGCTAGTTGCTGTGTGGTTTCCCTTGACTAATATTTAAAAATAATAGATGAACATTTTTGGTACCATTTGTCTCCAAACGCAGAAGCTTTGCCCCCAGCTGTACTTCTCTTTTTTGAGAGCTTTGGCGTCATTTGCCTCCTTAGCGAGTAGGTACGAGGAATTGAGGCATGATGTTTTTAATTCTACCGAAGATGTTTGGATTTTTTTTTTTTTCATGCTGATGGGATGTATTTAAAACAGCTCTTTCCCAATTGGTTTTGGGTTAGCTTAGCTATAGAACCATGCATTAGCATTTAATCCCTCCCTGCTTTGATTTTATAGCCTGACGTAGTTCTGCTCAATTCTAGTCGTGAATGAGTCCGATGCTGCTCCATAGAGCTGTGATTATGGGGGCGTGTTTCGGAACGAACCAGGAAAAAAATGCCTCTGCACCTAATTGGATAGACCTACATAACTCAATAAGAGCAACGGAGTGCGGACGTATGTCAAGCACGACAGTTGTTGTCGGAACAAAAATCAAAGCGGGCAGTTGCACGCCCAGAATAAGAAGATGAGCCTTGATCGTATGCTTTCTCTGTTCCTTTCTTTAAAATTAATTTGCTGCCGAGCATTTTCTCAGAACAGACCTAATAGCAGAATCTACACACCTCAACCTCCAGCGGTAGCCATTGTTGTTGCTCACCTAAGCCGCTTTGGTCACGCGGTTGATTACGCTACTGCTGATCGTCTGTCCATCATCGTGTATAAAGCCCGGCCCTGACAATTCCTGGATTGGCCTGGCCAGATGTAGTGCGAGCATACCTGCGCTACTATGGAGCAATGCCAGACCGAACTTCCTGACCTCAAACATGGGCGGGACTAAGTTCCGAATGGCACCCAGGTTATTCATTTTACACCCCTGCAATTAAATCACCACATCCAAAATTAAAAATTGTTCAAATTTAGTTTGAACTTGGTGTAATTTAACGATATATGAATCTGACCCCGATTTCTTTCATATTTTGGATTTTTATTCCCATTTAGGCCAACTTACTCTGGTCAGCCATTAAACAAATAGCTTGCTGGTAGATATTGTTTAATGGACTCATATCAATAGAGTTCCTTACAGCAAACTTTATTTAAAACTTAAAATAACTTTAAAAAAGTTAAATAATAAAATATGATTTATACAAAATCATAAAAAAACCTGTAAGGGTCCTAAATGGCAGTGAGATGGACCAACAGAGCTTGTTGTCTTCTTAGTGCTAAAGGTCAAAAGAGCTGCATAACAAAAACCTAGTCTGCAATATTAAAACAAAGAAAAAACACCTCAATACATGCAGAAATGTTTTCCCCCATAAATGTCACTAAGTGGACTATGTCTGTGATCTTTTTTTTTTTTTATATATATATATATATATATACACACATTTTGTTTTACTCTTAACAAACCCACATAGGTCAAGTTCACAAAAGAAATTATTTGTTTTATTTGAATTTCAAAATGGCTATTTCTTTATTTTTATTTTGAATATTTAGTGTAAACCATCCTTTGTCCTGTAGTTTGAGCAGTGGTATATTTATTGCAACAGATTTTTTTGTGTCAGCTTCTTTCTGTTTTTTTAGGTTTATTAATAGATATATTATTTTGTTGATAAAAAACTGTTGTGCTAATTTTATATATATTTTCCGATTGCGGTTACTTGTTAATGTGTCATATAGAAACAGTCACAACTCTAGTATGTATATTTGCTGTATTCATTCCTGTTGTTAACTTACAGTATAATATAAGAACATTTGATTATTAGGCTTATATCCCTTCAGTGAAGGACAGTGCTTATGTATTATTACAGCTTTCTAAGCTATTTATTTTTTGTAAAGTGTTTAACTATAATTGTGTGATTAACATGACCAATGCAGCCATTCATTTTTGTTTATTTTGGTTTGTTAAATAATTGTCAAATAAACACATTTATGTTAACAAATGATTCCTCTTATTTTACAACAAAAATCCCTCATCCAGTAATGTGCAAGGCATTGCTAAAGCATTTAAACCCCTTGAACCTTTTAGAGTTTAACATCATTACTGTGATATTTTACCAGTAGATTATGAATATATGATTAACTAGAGCTGGATGTTGTAGTTAATTAATAGATCATTCAAAATCAAGGGTAAAACCAATTGAATGTTATTAGTTGAATGATTATAACTGTAATCCGTAATCTGTAATTACTCAACAGGATTCTTGGCCCATCACATCCCAGGCGGAGTTCTGGACAGGGTGTTTAAAATCCAGTTATCTTCACCAACCTGGGCTATGGCTATCAGCAGAGTTATTAATCGCCAACCAAACATAATTGTTAATTTATTCAAATGTCACCAAGAGGAGGGTGACTCTGACCTGAGTGATTAATCATTTGCTGCACAATAAACACAAACTACTATAGGTTCAAATAATGATGTCTTTATTTCTAACAATCAAGGATTATAGGAAGTCTAACAAATGCAAACACTACACACGACTAGAAAATAAATATGAGGTAGATTAAATGAATAATATGGAAAGAGGGAAAATGGGGTCTAAGAGTCAAGTTTAGATTATTTCTTAGGGAGTGTCCAAGTTAGGTCAAATGTCAATGCATTCAAAATAGCAGCATATGTATATGAATTACAATAGGTGCAGTTAAAAACAGTGTTATTTCATTCAGCTTACAATGGTTAATGGTTCACAGATGCATAAACAATATAGCATTGTAACTAGGGTGGCCATTTCTATAGCACCAAAAAGGGGAGGACATTGTGCGGCATATCAATAAATTACTAAGGTGTACATAAGAATGCAGGGTGAGAGTCACACATTTTATGGTACAATTCTTAGTAGTTTAAGAGGATGCTTGTGTAGCTGAATAGAACAAAATATTAAAGAGATGTAAAAAAAGAATTGGTTCCCAGCATTTGTATTTATTTAATACATTGTGGTGTTTAAAAAGTGACACCGAGATGAATCTTTAAAGTGCAGAATACCACAAAGCATAAGATGTGTGGACTTAAACGCTAAAAAAAAATCTTTTTAACAAGAAACATTGATAATAAAATAGCCTAATATATTTTTAAACAACAAAAAAGATTGTAAAAAAAACACATTCAACTGCTCTAAAAGTATAGCTTTATTTTTAAGAGCCTCAGTCTTTTGGGAACTTATCTTTGTCATGATTTAATTAAAGGTCTGACCCAAAATGCAGAAGTCCAAACAGAGAGACACAGATGAAAAGTTTAACAGGTTTTATTGAAGAGATTAAGCATGGTGCAGTGTTGCTTTGAACTCTGCTCAGCCGGAACTGGAAGGTTAGGGGAAGACAGACTATTAGTTCAGGCTCAGTGGGAAATTTCCTTCGTTGATTTGAAGAAGAGGATCTGGTTGTTGACTCACGTTTCCAGAGAAGTGAAGGATCTTTGACTCCAATCTGTGTGCTGTTTTCCAGAGTTTGTCTGATTCGGTGGAGGGCGGAACAGGGTTTACCCAGAACTCGGACGGTGTAGGTTAACAGAGACGCCGATTGCCACTCAGATTTCCTGCCGTACGGGTCGTAGTGAAGATGATTACCTTGCTCAGAGAGTAATTTCAACGTCCTCTCAAGGAGACTGTTTGAAACCCTTGCTCAGTTTAAGGCTCAGTTGATCCCTCCTGGGAGTGGAGGTCTGAAAAGGTCCAATTTGCAGGATGAGTTCCTTCCGAGTGGCAAAGACAAAACCAAAGTTAAAACTCAGGTACTGTAGATAAGAACTCAGTCTTACTTAGCAAAAACCCAGCCTGGCTAGAGTACCAAAAACTGGCAAACACTCTGGCATGAAGGTAGTGGCAATCAGCAGCTTAAGAGCACTTTGCGTTAGCGAGGTAACCGTCAGCAGGTGTGTGTGAGGAGGTGGACCGGAACCAGGCGCCTCCTACTGGTTGAAAAGAGAGAACAACACAAAGACAAACACACAGATTGGAGTCCTGACAATGTCTTTATGGTCGTCCCTTTAGCTATGGGCCAATCACTAAAATCCACTTTCACGTCACAGTCTACACTTCCATAGGACTAGTGATGTTTTATAATATAGTCCAACTTGCAGCTCTGCACAAGTTATTTTAGCATCCAGGGGCAACAAAACTTAACGTAAAAGCCAACATTGAAGAGTTTGCTGCTGCACGTTTATTACTTTTATGTTAATCTGTACTCACCGCCATTAAATTGCAGCTTTTCCTTGACTGCTTACGCCCACATCGCATCAACAAAGTGGCAGAAACCATGAAATGAATCTCCACTACCTTTGGTCATAAATTCACGCTCTTTTGTCCATTTTAGGTTAAACGACATCCTGGTTTTGACAGGAGGCTAACTTTAATACTTAGCATCAGTAATTCTGATCATTGTTTACTTTTGTAACCAATGACAAGCAGATCTTTATCTGACACGCCGCCACTCTTATCCAATCATCGGTTAGATTAGATAGTGATGCACTTTTGCACATGATTGGATATTTTGCTGCAGACGCCGGACAGATGCCGGACAGTGCAATGAAAATCCAGACTGTCTGCCCTAAAGCTGGACATCTGGCCACCCTAATTGTAACACGTCACCAAGCCTACATTAATCTAAAACCCAGCTGGAGGGGGGCTGTACCCTGACAAAGAGTCATAATATCATAAAATGGCGGAACCCTACCATCCAGTCAAAGGAGGTGGAGTAACACTGGGGGTCGTAAAACTAAAACAAAATGGCCGCTCTTATCATGTGACCAAAATAGAAGGGCTGAGCTACACGTGTGGGCACACCATAGGTTATGAAACTCATAAAATACTTTATGGAAAATCATGGCGAAGTACGGATGCCCCAGAAAGTTTATCGCCATCGTTCAACAAGAGTCCAGGACAACGGAGATGCCTCTGATCCCTTCCCTGTTACAAATGGACTGAAACAAGGTTGTGTCCTTGCTCCCACCCTGTTCAGCCTCATGTTTTCAGCCATGCTGACTGATGCATTCAGAAATACTGACACAGGCATCGTCATCAAGTACCGGACCGTACCGTCTTCAACCTCAGGAGGCTTCAAGCAAAAACCAAGGTTGCCACGGACACCATCAATGACTACCTGTTTGCCGATGACTGTGCCCTTAATGCTGTTTCAGAGGCAAGCATGCAACACAGCATTGACAAGTTCTCTGATGCCTGCAATAACTTTGGCCTTACCATCAGCACGAAGAAGACTAAGGTAATGCAACAGCCAGCTCCTGGGAAGCCATACGTGGAGCCTAACATCTTCATCAACGAGCAGAGACTGAACTTGGGTAAAGCGAGTTCCGCTATTTGGAAGTACACTCTCTAGAAACGTCGTCATTGATGATGAAGTCAACGCCAGACTTGCTAAAGCGAGTGCCGCTTTTGGCAGACTACGCAAGAACATTTGGGACAGGAGAGGGATCACAACAGAGACAAAGATCAAGGTGTTCCGGGCTGTTGTTCTCACCACACTACTCTATGGCTGTGAAACATGGACAGTCTATTAGCGTCATGCCAAGAAGCTGAACCACTTTCACACCACCTGCCTCAGGAAACTTCTGGGTATAAAGTGGCAAGATAAGATCCCAGACACCGAGGTCCTCACCCGTGCTGACCTGCCCAGCATCTACACCATCCTGATGCAGTCCCAGCTTCGTTGGGCAGGACACGTAGCTCGCATGTCTGATGACCGCATCCCAAAGAAACTGTTGTTTGGCGAGCTACAGCAAGGAAAGCGCTCCCAAGGTGGACAAAAGAAGCGTTTCCAGGACACGCTCAAAGCCTCGTTGAAGGCCTTCAACATCGACCACAACACATGGGAGCAGGCAGCGCTAGTCAGAGGAATGTGGCGATCCACTGTCCAAAAAGGTGCCAAAGCTTGCGAGGTAAACCGGATCGCTCTGGCTGTAGAGCATAGGCAAGCCAGGAAGATCAGAGCTGCCAATCCTGCACCAGACGCCACTATTCCCTGTCCGCATTGCCCAAGATTTTCTGTACACAGATTGGCCTGAGCAGCAACCTGCGTACTCAGATACTCTAACTTCCCCAACCACCATAGGATGAATGGATGGTCCTCGTCGTATCGACGGACGAACAGGAGTTCAGTCTCCGGCCTTGGTGGGTTGGCTCATGTGTTATTACCCTGTTACTGTTATTAAACCTCAGGTGGTTGAGTGAAGAACGCCCTTTTTATTGTTCTGGCATTCATCTCTTCTATGTACCTCTTCAGTCTGGTGGCCAAGGCTTGGCTGTGTCCGAATGTCCGCACTAGCCCATAGATCCCTCAATCACTATATAGAGCAGCATTCAGGTATATATCTGCTTGTCTTGTAACCAGGAATGATCATGGCTTTTCAAGGTGTATTGTGAGAAATTTCTAGTCCACTACTTTCTCATCCACTAGACGTTCGGACACTCAGCTAAAATGGCGTAACCACTATATAGTGCCCTATATAGTGATTATGGCGGATATTCGGACACAGCCTTTGTTTGGCAGTTTCCATGACCTCAGGTAGCTGTTTGTATTTGTGCAGCATTCCTTTGCCAGGTGATTCCCCCGTGGAGTTCTGAGGGTTGTATTACTTATTTCTGTGTTGCCTTTTACTGTAACAAATAGCCGTAACAAACAGAGTAAACTGACATTATCATATTGTTTCTTTATAAAAAACAGTACTTAACCTTATAATGTAATGCATTCTGGAAAATATTTAATCCTTCTGGATAAATACTGATATGTACCATAAATACTATTGCATTCTGGGAAAAATGTCTGTCGTCTCTTGTAACAGATATTCATATTTCAGATATTTGATGGAGTCAGTGTGGCATTTGAATGCAAATGTTTTACTCTTCAAGAGATAACATGGTACCTGCTAAATTTGTTGCTAATTGGATAAAGTCTAACAGGAGTTAATCAATTGTAAACAATCCTTAATAAGGCATATTATTTTTATGACTGTCTTATAACTAACATTTATTATCTGGTTATGTTAATCAGTTCACCCATCTAAAACAATTTCTTATATTTCTATAATTGATGGTTCATTGGATATTTGTGGCTATTGACTAATAGAACTTTGAACAAATTTATCATTTTTTCTGCTACATTCGGCTCTACGTGTTTGTTTTAAAATGTTTTTCATGTTTCATAGCTCTCCATGTTGTCCAGCTTCTAATGGCCCGCTTCATAGAAAGCAAATATGGGCTCATCTTCCTGCAGGGCTCCTGTCTGTGTGTTTGTTTTGTGTTTTGTCTCCCCTATCCTCCAACAGGAAGCCAATGACAGTTCAGTGGTCTGCACTCCTCACAACCTGCTTATGGTTTCCTCGTTAGCGGTGTTCTTAAGCTGCTGATTGCCACTACCTGCCGACACCAGAGTGTTTTGCCAGTTTTTTGGGTACTCTAGCCAAGCCGAGTTTTTGCTGAAGTAAAACTGAGTTCTTGTCAACCTGAGTTTAAACTTTGTTTGTCCTTGCCTCTCGGCAGGAAGTCATCCTGCAAACTGGATCTTTCGGACCTTCACTCCCTGGAGGGATCAACTGAAGCCTCAAACTGAGCTGGGGATTCAAACTGGATCCAGTTTCCCAGAGAGGACGTTGAGTTTACATACTGAGCAAGGGAATCATCTCCACTACAACCCGTTCAAGTACCGCAGGAAAGTGGCAGTCAGTTTCTCCGTTCACCTACAACCGACCGTGTTCTGAGTAAACCCTGTTCTGCCCTTCACCGAATCAGACTAACACTGGAATACAGCACACAGATTGGAGTAAAAGATTGTACAACTTATCTGGAAACGTGAGTCAACAACCAGATCTACTTCTCCAAATCCACAACTGAAATTTCCCACTGAGCCTGAACTAATGCGCTGTGTCTTTCCCTCACCTTCCAGTTCGGCTGAGCAGGTTCAGAGCAACACTGCCGCGTGCTTTATATCTTCAGTAAAACCTGTTAAACCTTTTGCCCTGGTCTCTCTGAATTGGGTTCTCTGCATGTGGGTCCGAGCTTTTGATAAAACCATAACACAGATGTTGCTCTTTCCTTCTTTTTATTCATTTTCTTTACAGCTGATAGCATTAATTATGTTATAGTTCTAATGTTTTATTTTTTTTTTCAACTTACAGCCATCTGAAACAGTTGCTGATATTGGCAGGACTATTCAATAAATAGAGTTTCAAACACCTTAAAAGTCATTACTCTCCGTCAAATTGTAATTATCTTGAACACTTTTTCAGATCAAAATTATAGTCTTAGTGTTTATTTCAGGCGGGAGAAAGGGTTTGTCTGCTGCTGCTCATGGTCACATGGTTTCTTTTAGACATTTTCAGAGCTGGCCAGTCTGTAACTACATCTTTAGACTACAGGACAGATATGATGCTGCCTTGTACATTTGTACTTTTATTTATTATTTTAAAGAAGTTTGAATAGTTTAATTTCAATTTCTTTCAAATATTACTTTATTTCTATACAAATACCAACCTTACATTCCTTTTCTTGTTTTTCTTTTTGTTCTTTCGTTTGTTTTTAGACATTTTATAGACATAAACCCAGAGATAGAGAACAAATCTACCTCAGGCAACATAATTCCCAAGAAAGCAGGGAAAGTCGAACATAACAAGGCAGTCACAGACAACCTTGCTGTTTTTATTATTATTACAATTAAATTTGGTCCTGTCATATTTTTCTTTTTGATCTTCTTATTTGTTATAATTGTATATGTTTTATTCATTCATTCATTAATTCATGTTATTTTTGTCTCCTGCTGCTCAAACAAATTTCCCTCGGTGGGATTCACAAAGGGATCTAAGTCTAACGCTGGGTTTCAACTCTCCTCTAGAACTTTTCATGGAATTTCATATAGATCAGTGAGAACTTATTCATGAGTTCCTTTTTTGTTATTGCCAAATGTTGATCAGAAAATATTCCTACTAAAACGCCTTTCAAAACGGCTATAGACTGAAGACAGCAACTTGTTTGACTTTGTAGGATGCCACTTTGGTTATTTACGTAAGTTGTGCTGACAATGTGTGTTCATCAGAAATGTCATTTTCTATGTTAAATTCAGAGCATTCATCTTATGTTTTATGGTGACTTATTCAGGAAAATGAAAAAGAAAGCATACTTTGACACTTTCATTTTTTTTCTACTCATATTTAACATTTTTATTTTTATTTAATTTTATGATAATAGTGTTATATGTATGGAATGGAAGTTTTACATTAGAAAAGACAAAAATGAAAAACATTTTCAAGGAAATAGATTAATTTTCTTGTTTAGTGAAGTTTTACTTGTATATAAAAGATTAATAATATTTATTTGCATTAACAATTTTTCTTGTGGTCCTTTTTGTTAAACAAATGATCACATTTGAATCTTGCATTGTCAAGTGTATCCTTTCCTTTATGGGAGTCATAGTTTATATCTCAATTGCAATGTTTGATGTGAATAATTGCATCGGTTTTCAGCCGAGTGTGAAGCGGCCGGGATGGGGATCAGTGCCTCCAAATCCGAGGCCATGGTCTTGAGCCGGAAAAGGGTAGAGTGCCTTCTCTGGGTCAGGGGGGGTGTCCTGCCCCAAGTGGAGGAGTTTAAGTATCTTGGGATCTTGTTCACGAATGAGGGAAGAAGGGAGCGGGAGATCGACAGGCGGATTGGTGCAGCATCTGCCGTGAAGCGGGCGCTGTACCGGTCCGTCGTGGTGAAGAGAGAGCTGAGTCAAAAAGCGAAGCTCTCGATTTACCGGTCGATCTACGTTCCTACCCTCATCTATGGTCATGAACTCTGGGTCATGACCGAAAGAACGAGATCGCGGATACAAGCGGCCGAAATGGGTTTCCTCCGTAGGGGGGCTGGGCTCTCCTAGAGATAGGGTGGGAAGCTCGGTCATCCGGGAGGGACTCAGAGTAGAGCCGCTGCTCCTCCACATCGAGAGGAGCCAGCCGAGGCGGCTTGTGCATCTGGTTAGGATGCCACCTGGTTTTCTCCCTGGTGAGGTAGCCCAGGCACGCCCCACCGGACGGGAATAATCTGCGTAGACCCAGGACACGCTGCAGAGACTATGTTTCTCGGCTGGCCTGAGAGTGCCCCTTGGGGTTTCTCCTGAAGAGCTGGAAGAAGTGGCTGGGGAGAGGGAAGTCTGGGCCTCCCTTCTAGTGCTGCTGCCCCCATGACCCCACCCCGGATAAGCGGAGGAAGATGGATGGATGGATGGATGGTTGTGAATAAAATAAATTTAAACTAAAAAGTGAAAACAATAGCAATCAGTTTCATTTCCTTAGAAACATTAAACCAATGATGTTTAATTTAATTTAATTGTCTCAGGAAAGTGCTTTGAGATTACGAGTTGTGAATTGGTGCTATATGAATAATTTTTGTATATTGGTTATTTATTCTCCAGGTGCAGAGCTTTCATATATTTAAAACACTTTAAAGTACAGTATTTAATTTTTTTAAATCTTTTAACTCCTCACTAATTATTCTTATACATTTATCTAAGGTCTATATTTGTGTTCTATAATGTAAATTCTATTATATTTTTTTCATTTTAGTTCAATTTATTTCTATAACAAATATTACCTCAGGTCACTTTCCAGTTCACCAGATCATCCAGTCAGATTGATT
>JAGKQL010000009.1:2269600-2298483 GCA_018398635.1 Cyprinodon brontotheroides | reverse complement strand
GAAAGCGGGGAGAATGGCGCTAGGCTTACCGCACCGTGACGTCACTGATGGAAGATGGCAGGAGGGAGGGGCTACTATATTTTGGCATAAATAATTTTTTTTTCTTTTCTACTGATTGTCACCCCACTGCATGTTTTGTTTGGTCTACGGGCTAAAACATCTTAGGCCTGATTTATACTCAGAAACCAGGTCGTCTGCGTGTGTGTCGCAGTTAACGCAGATATGTCCCGCTCCCTCCGCAGACACTCTGCTGCACCTCTCCGAAAGGTGACCACAGACAATGCTGCAGACAGGAGGCCTCTGATTGGTCAAATCTACATCCGCTCTACACAGACCCCATTTACACAGCCCTTGAAAAACCGATCCATGCCGAGACCGGTCCGAGCTCGGATCAGTTAACCAGGCTGAACTTGGTTCTGACGACGTATTGAAGGAGGAAATCAAGCAGTTGGTGGCGGTAATGCATCAAAAGTTGTTTGCCAACCGCCATAAAACACAAGAAGAAGAAGACGAAAAAGGAGGGAATCAAGCAAATAAAAATGGCGGTGCCCGTCACATTCAGAAAGTTATGCTTGATTATTATTGCTGTACTTTGGTGTTTGCGGAGGGTCAGGCGGAGACTGCAACCTTTCGTGGATGTTTATAGTTGTTCTTCTGTTTTGTGTGGGTTGGCAAGAGACTTCCAGAGGGGCATTACCGCCAACTACTGGAATGGAGTGTGAATCGGGATGTGCAGCCAGACGGAGATGACGCGTTCTGCTCATGCGCTCTTGTTATCAGAGAACCGAGCCAGGGAAAAAACGAGCCGAGCCCACCTCTGGAACTGGTCTTCAGTTAGCTCGGTCCGGTTGTGTCTAGTTCGGTTCAGTTCAGTTTGCTTTCCATTTACACACGATAAGTTATCTCAGTTACTGAGTTCAGACCGGTCTCGGCACGGTTTTTCAACGGTAGAGTAAATGGGGTAACTATGCGCGTTTCCTGTTTGCTACCTTACCAGCTTATTTTGTTGGGCATAAAGGGCTGGTTATCCTCCTGCAGCAGTCAGGAACTAGCTGTGGGTCTAGATACGGCCGAGGCGGTGAGGAAGTGGGAGCAAGTTTGTGCGACAACGGAGGGACATGAGGGCCAAAAAGAGCGGGGATCCAGGTGGAAAAAGGGTCGCAGCATTCCTGCGCACCTCCCTCTTCTAGCTGGTCCATCTTCACGAGTCGTTTTACACAATGGCGGTCATACAAACAAAACAATCCAGTAAGGTACCAAACAGGAAATATAGTGTAGAGCGAATGTAGAATTGACCAATCAGAGGCCTCCTGTCTGCGGTCATTACAATTTTGGAGAGGTGTAGCAGAGTGTCTGTGGAAGGGGCGGGGCATATTTGCATTCACTGCGACACACACGCAAACGACCTGGTTTCTGAGTAGAAATCAGCATTAAACCAGAAATATCTGTGTCGACAAGCTCACTGTGACACACTGCTGCGGGAGGATAAGCAGCCCTTTAGGTGTTACTATATTTGGGCAAAATGTCGCTCCCAGACTCAGTGATCGCAACGAAAATTATTATTTTTATTTTATTTTTTCTGATTTACACTAAATTCATCAAATCCCTGCAAACGTATTAGTTTTAGGTATAAATAATGATCCATTGACTATTCCTTGCTGACCAGGCTGTTCATGGAGGAAAAATCTATTCATTACAAAGATCCTTTAGATTAGAATTTACATTTTTTTTTATTATTTTATATTTTTTCCTAGACTTGAAGTGGAGATGTTTGGGTTTCCGAGGTGACGCATGTGTAACCAAACGTGACACTTCCTGTTTCTTCCCGTACGGCAGAGTGAGGGAAGCGCGTTGCATTGTGGGCGTACAAACAGCACAGAGGGGGACAACACAGACCACAAAGGAATGAAGGCAACATCTCCTGTGACTTTTAGGAGCCTTTTGTTGTGATGTAAATCTGCCTGAGCGGTTAATAAACTGTGATCTGGAGCGGCTGGCAGGCGGACAACTGCCTGACAAGAGCGGGGAATGTGAGCGGCAGCAGCGGCAGGGCGCGCGGCTGTCTCCGACTGCTTTTTGTCAGCTTAGCCATCAGCATCCAGAGGCCACGGCTCTCTTCCCAGGCCTCCCGCCCGAAGGTAAACTCACATTTTACAGCCTTGTCACGTGAAATAGAGCCCCGCTCTGTGGGGCATTACCTGCGTCTGCTTTGTAAGCCGAGCTAAGCTAACTAACAGCTATTTGCTCAGGTTAGCGTTAGCATAGCTAACGGTTGTTAGCTGTAGCATCAAAACAAACGGTTGGAGACGAGGAAAGCGGAAATAGTTGGTCTCGAAATAAGGTTAATGACATGCAATGATTTTAACTGAAGATGGAGACACTTGGTTTTGGGCTTTGATTCGTGGCAGTTTTTTCGTAAATTAGGATTTTTTTGGGGCAATAGAAGAAGGCAGAACTAAGAGCTAAAGCTAGTCGTCGCTGTCTTGTTTGGTAGGAGAATTCAGAAAAGCTGTTCTACTCTCGCCGCCCTGACACCGTTAGCCGGAGCCGGTAGGCTGCATGTGTTCAGCACCTTGGTCCTCCTCCCTGTCCTGCTCTGCACACCTGCAGCTGCTGCCAGCCTTCCTCTGCCTGCCTCTGCCTGGTTTGAGTTTATGCTACCTGGAAACACAACAGCCTGACGGACCCGCTTTATCTGTTTTTTCTGGAATAAAAAAAATGTTTTAATAAAGTTATTTTATAAAATATTCTCTCATCACTTTAAACCATTTAGGTGAAAATATAAAACAGAAGCATATTTAATCTCTATTGATGTGTAAAGGGAAGTCTGGTCAGCAAAGAAATAATTAAAGGATCATTATTTATACCTAAAACTAATATCTTTTTTGTGATGGTTTAATGAATTTAGCATTAATCAGTAACAAAAAAAAAAATCATTTATCACTGAGCCATTTTTGCCCAAATATTATTGGCAGTTTTTTTTCACTCTGTGTACTTGTGCATTATGGTGTGGTGTGAACTTCATCACACTCAGCCATAGTACTGTTCAAATTCACAAAAACAGCAGACTGAGAATGGACAGGGGCCGCTTCTCAATTCACAAGAATGCAGGTATGGACTCGTGTCCTCGCCAAGTCTGCTCTTGAGAAGAACACAGGAAAGTCTGGACTCTGGGAGAACGGGAGCATGCAGAGTAAATCTGGTAGCCTAGTAAATCAGCTCCACCCGCCAGCGGCCAAAATCATTTTTGCCTTCGAGTGATCTAGCCACGATCAATGCCCCACCTAGATCTGGCGGGCCAATCACAACGCAGAGATGTGTTTCGAATTTTCTGGATGCAAAGCAGGCGGGGATGCTGGAGAAAGCACAACAAGGAAGGTGGCAACAACTATTGGCACTATGGTGCACGACTGTTTTAAAAAAGTTATGCAGATAGATTTACTGTCACAAGTTGCAGTTATATACTGATAATGTCAATTAACCTCGGGTATGTTCCGCAGAAGAGTGACAAATATCCTTGGCTTGTCTGTGTTGTGGCGGAGCTTCTTTAAGTCTCTCTGTGTTTTCGAGGAAATAGACTCCCGAGCTCTCTTTTCAGCAGCTGTCCGTTCTGCGGGGGCACCTGCTTCCACCTCGTATTCAATCCACCTCCAATAAATTGTCAGATTTCGTTCCAGACTATTAAACACCGTTTTACAAGCTCAACAGAGTCGTTTGGATTTCCCCGGTGTAATCAAAACGTTCACTCCAACTTTCTGTAATCTTTCTGCCACTGACAGCGGTTGATTTGAACTTCGGAAAAGTGTTGTACAGTGGTGTAGCACCTCGGCTACTCCCATGTAATTTTTGCACAAACAACAACAATAGTCCAACTCCATGATCTAAACAAGTTATCCGCTGCTCACATCACATGCTGTTTGTTTACACTCCCCAACAGCTTTCTGTCCCGCTTTACGTCACAGTCGGTTGCGCGCCATTGGTCAGAGCGTTGGCCAATAGGCACAGACATGGTTTGAAAGACAATGGGTTTTTCTCATCAACAATCTGATGGTCTCATTCATCGGGGTCAGACTAGATTACACATTTAATCTCACATTTAGTCTGGTTTATCAGGCTATAAATCTGGGTCAATCGGAACAGAAGCGTACTGATGACATCACCACATGCTGGCTCGCCTGGAGCTGCATTTCACCTCCTGTTATTAATAGTCTCTCATGATAAGGCTACGATAAGATTCTTACTTATTTCATTTTAGTGACGGGATAATAAAGTGAACATCGTGTCAGATTCTATATTCTATCGCTTTCTATCGCTTCTAACACAATTGTATCTCATATTCATGCAAATATTTCCCATGGTAGACTACGACAATCGTATTAGTGTAGCCACGTAGCACACACGGCTTATAAGTGATAAACAAGATTATTTTTTTTTTTAATCCACAAAGAAGCGGCGTCCTGTGGTTTTTGCAACATGACGCTTCTTTACGGGTTTTTGACTCACACGCGGGTTTGCGACATGCTTTACGTTACTTAACTCATGAGAGTTGGAGACGCAGGAGGCTGAAGTATTAAACCCGTGGTCGCAACAAACAGAGACAGCTACGCAGGCAACCCAAGATAAAGAAATTTTACCAAAAAGAGGGGGCACATCTGTGATTTGGTTACATTTTGGATTTAACAAGTCCAACAAGGAGCAGACAACATTTGCAAACTATGCTACAAGACTGTTCCCTTACCCGATGGCAACACGACAAACCTCTTCTAATACCTAAAGAAGAACCACAGTAATTTAATTTAAATACCCGTAGGATTTGAAAAAATGTGAAGGATACTGTAGCCATACTTCCACCTCATCTTATGCATATATATTGTTGCACTACAATTTATTTTTCTAATTTGTGACAGTTCTATAAATGTCACTTCAAAATAAAGTTGAAAAAGTAAGCAATTATATTATTTTGTCATATTTTTCAGAGATTTGCTGAAAATGTACTCAATTGGAGCATATTGCGATATATATCATTATCGTGATATAAAATAGTCCATATCATGATATATGATTTTTTATTTAGTGAGGGGATAAATAATGAACACAGTCAGATAAAACAAATCAAATGAACTCAAAATAAAACAACAAAAAATATCGGGTGATCAGAGCCAGTAGGTGCTTCACACACGCTATGCAGAGAGAGCGCCAAGCTGCAGACGGCCTAACGTTACGCTCTGGCTGCTACGCTGGTGACAATTTCCAGAGGACTCTCACCATTGAAATTCACCAGAGCTATAGTTAAACTGACAATGCCCACGTGGCATGGCAGGCAGCTGGATGTTGGAATACATCAGTGTAAAAGTGAAAAATCCTCCACGGACGGGTTGCTAACTTGAAGAGGGAGGATTTGCCATCAAATTTCTGGCCAGAGAAAAAAACACGTAACGTTTTTACTGATTAACGCTAAATTCATTAAATCATATTAGTTTTAGGTGTAAATAATGATCCATTGATCATTCCTTGCTGATCGGACTTTTCCTTTAACAGACTTGACATGAATGATAAAAATAATCCTAACAAGCTTGAGATCAGGGGTTAACTTCTCACATGTATTACTGGCACAGTCCATGTTTCCCAGCCTCCAAATGGAAGGTTATAGATGTGCTGCACACAAACGGTGACAGATCTTCACTGTAGAAAAGCCAAAGAGCAAAATACTGCTACAAATGATACTGAAAACGGCTAATCTTGCTTCCTCTCCCCAAAGTAACGACTTCTACATAGAGAAGTACTGTTTTCAGTTCCATCATCGGTTTGTCTCCAGACATGGCTGGTAATTATTATGTTGATTGTCTTTACTTTATTTTGATTGTATTTCACATATTTTTCTGTATGAACAGATATGGTCAGATAAGCTGATATGATTTAGCTAAAGCAGTTCTTACTATATCCTCTGTTTTAAGGCATCTTTTAGTGGTAATCATTCAGATTACATGCATGCATATTTGACTAGAGATTTAAAAAAAAAAAATTTTTATTTTGAGAATAAAGGTGTAATATTACCAGAATGAAGTCATCATACCTGTTTCAGAAAGAAAGCTTGGAGCTCCGACCAGCAGATGACGGTCGACCAGCTCCACCAATCAGCAACCTGAGTCCACTGTGACATCCTGCCCAGTTTGATGCTGCTGCTAAAAGATTTCCTTATCTGTCAAACCGATGCCAAAGTATAACTTCACATAATGCTCCAAATTCCTCATTTTAGGGAAGAAAGTGCTTCTTGTAGGAGTTGTCATAAAAATACAACTTGTTTCTCGTAATTTTATGACTTTATTCTTGTAATGTTACGACTTTATTCTCGAAATGGAGAACATAAACTCTCTAGCCTGGCCCCAATACTCCGTGGTAGCAGTCCTAGATCCTTGCCTGAACTGATCATACACTATTCTACTGCTGATTAACCCAGAGACCAAAGCCACACTGGCCATCCTCTGCTACAAACCCATTATTGGTTTGATTCATCATGTTTATGCCAAAAGTCTAGTTTTAGACTATTTTTTTTTTTAAATGAGACCAAATTGTTGCTTAGGCATGGCCAGGGCAGTGAGGGACATTAAAAGATCCACTTTCTTTGAATAGAATTCGATATGCATAGCTTGAAAGACGGCCACATAAATACTAAAAAACACGGCAATACCTGCTTAGAAAGAAAATAAAAATACAAAATAGCTTTCCTGGAAAAGTTAGATAATGCATAGTTTTCAGATATTAATCACCACAGCTTGTGAAAGAGCCTCTTCTTAAGCAAAGCTGTTTTCTGTTAGCTGTTTTTGTTGGTTTATAAACGATCCCCTTTCTGTGCTGCTGCAGCCCGGTTCTATAATTTACTTGGCCTCTTCAGGACCAAGACGACGTACTTTTCCTCTGCTCTCTGTGTGTGGTGGCTAACGCTCTCCCCCTGCGAGAGCCCCCCTCACTTGAGCTTTTGCCTGATGGAAAATCTCATGCCTCAGAGAGAGAGTGCACATGTCTCGCAGACAGCTGCTGAGCGTCCTGCAGCACGCTGGCCTCCACATGGGTCTGGCTCACATCGCTGTGCATCTGCTTTGATTGTTGTTACATAACCTGGCATTTTGTTCTCCCAAGCATCCCAGCCCTCTTCTTCACCCTCCCCTAACACTGCGTACCCCATAGAGAACAACTTTTAACCTTCAGTTGAGCGTTTTTTAATAGTTTTCCTTTATCTTCTGAGAACTCTTCTTTTTGAATATGCCTAATTATATAAGTACATGTCCTTTATTTAGCGGTGAAAAAGATAAATATTACATGACACTCTGAACAAAAGAATCACAAAGAAATGCATATACTTCACTGGCAGTTTTAAAGTTTTATTTTAGTTGATTTCTCTGTTAAAATGTTCTGTACAGTCAGAAGATATTTTAATGGACAAGTTTGGGCATAAAGGCAAGGCAAGGTAAATTTATTTGTATAGCACAATTCAGTTTACAAAAGACAATGCAAAGTGCTTTACATGATTAAAATATAGGAAAATAAAACAGAATCAAAGCAAGTAGGAAAAAAAAAAAATGCAAGAAACAAAAAAAGAATATTAAAAACAGCTGGACTAAAGGAAATAAAAAAGTTTAACTAATGATGTTTTAGTTGAACTGTTTAACTAGAACACCAGTGGAAGGCAATCCTAAACAAATGTGTTTTTTAGTCTTGATTTAAAGGAACTCTAAAGGAACTCTTTCGCGCGATTTTTACAGTTTTCTGGAAGTTTGTTCCAGATAAATTAAGGAGCATAGGAACTAAATGCTGCTTCTCCATGTTTAGTTCTGGTTCTCAGGTAATGCAGAGCAGGCTGGAGCCAGAAGAGCTGAGTGGTCTGGAGAGGGTGGATACACTGATAACAAGTCTGTGATGTATTTAGGTGCTTGCTAAGCCATTCAGAGATTTATATAAACTAACAGAAGGATTTTAAAAGTCTATTCTCTGAGATACAGGGAGCCAGTGGAAGGACTTTAGAACTGGGGTGATGTGCTTCACTTCTTTCTTAGTCTTAGTGAGGACCACGGGTAGCAGCGCGCTCTGGATCCAGCTGCAGCTGTTCGATCCGCACAGAGGCAGACCTGTGAAAACACCGCTGCTGTAATCTGGTCGACTAAAAAATAAACGCATGGATTAGTTTCTCCTAGCTTTTCCAGATCATGCTGAGACATTAGTCCTTAAATCCTGGAAATGTTCTTCAGGGTGATAGAAGACCCACCTTGTAATTGTCTTTCAATGCTTTTGGAGGTTCAAGTCTGAATCAGCACTACACACCTAGATTTGGGGGCCTGATCAGTGGTTACTAGCTGAAGCCACTGAAGCTGTGTGCTAACTTTTAGATCTCTCCCTCTATCGGTCCAAGATTATTACTTCAGTTTTGTTTTATTCAGTTGAAGAAAATTATGGCATGGCTAAATTATGTTTTTTTTTTCCCGTCATCAGTGCTCTGTAGCGCCACCCTAAAGGCAAAAGCCAATTGGGTGTGGGTGTGGGGTTCTCTGTAACTCCTCCCTCATCTCCATGGTCTGCAGTGTGTACTTCAGGTGTTTCCTGGAATGGTCCTTTAAAGTGCAATCATTTCCGTTCCTCTCAGCGGTCAGGTGTCGTTGCCTGGGTGGAGAGGATCGAAGTAACGTTGCAACTAACGATTATTTTATTAGTTATCTGTTGATTAGGTCTGGCATTCCAAAAAAGAACTGCATCTAGGGCTGAAACAATTCATTGGATTAATCAATTATTTAAATAATGGTCAACCAATTTAAGAATTGTTTAATCGTTAACTGGAATATAGAGACTATAAAAGGTGTCTTTAGCTGACAGAACGACTCACTTAGAGCAGGAATTATACCAAGATTGTAAAAAAGTTATAATCTGTCAGTATGCTCTATCCAGAACTCCTCAAGTAAGAAAGTGTTAGTTTCACCTGGTTCAATTTCGTAAAAAGATTTTATTAAAAAAATCATTAATCAACAGATTAATCTATTAGCAAAGTAATCGTTAGTTGCGGCGCTATCTGCATATTTTAGTGAGATCATAATCCCGATGAAAAGAGGATGTTTGGAGATGGACTTTCTCAGTTAAAGGGTCTTAAAACTATTTTTCCAACTCATAAAGTAAATAAAGCAAAGCACCGAACAGCCAGAGCGTTGAAGCATCTTGACCAGCGTTTGATCCAGCGTCCAGATTTCTACCTTTAGGCGTTTTTTGACGCCAAGAAACGAACGAGACATTAAACTTTTGTGATCTACTTTGATTTGTTTTTGCTATTTTGTTGCAGGACAGATTTCCTGTAAAGAGCAGCCTGGACTCCAAAATGGGGGTGAAAACGTTCACCCACAGCTCCACCTCCCACAGCCAGGAGATGCTCGACAAACTAAACGCCTTGCGCAATGAGGGACACCTGTGTGACGTCACCATCCGGGTCCAAGACAAGCTCTTCCTGGCTCATAAAGTGGTCTTGGCCTGCTGCAGCGAATTTTTCCGCTCCAAGCTTGTTGGCCGACCAGAAGAAGAGGAAAAGTTTGTGTTGGACCTTCATCATGTGACCGTCAGCGGGTTCGCTCCACTTTTGGAATATGCCTACACCTCCACCCTTTCCATCAGCACAGAGAACATCATTGACGTCCTGGCTGCTGCTAGCTACATGCAGATGTTTGCTGTGGCTAGCACGTGTTCGGAGTTCATGAAGTCCAGTATTCTGTGGAGCCCGACTAACAACAACGGCCCCGGCATCGCAGCGGATAAACCGCATGAGGCGGCGGCCGAGAGCGCCTCGTCGAACTGTGTCCTGACGCCGCTGGACGGCAGCGTGTCCCCTGTGTCGTCCGACTGCAGCGTGATGGAGAGGAACGTTCCCATCTGCCGGGAATCCCGACGGAAAAGGAAAAGCTTTGTAACGATGGCGTCGCCGGAGAGTCCGCTCAAATGCACTACACAGATGGTCACCACCTCCCCTCAGATTCCCAACCCCTCCCCTTCGTTCTCGGACGGGCCCGCCCCGCCGGTGGAGTCCTCCCTGGCCTTTCCCTGGACTTTCCCTTTTGGCATCGACCGAAGGTTCCACTCGGACAAATCAAAGCTGCCAGAGAGCCCCCGCTGTTTAGAGCAGGGCGCCCCGGGGACCTCGGAGGGCGTGGTCGCCCGTCGGCTCAGCGACTTCCTGACATGCGAGAGCTCCAAGGTGGTGTCCTCGCTGGCGGCAACGGAGGAGGAAGATGTGAGGGTAAAGGTGGAGCGCCTCAGTGATGAGGAGGTTCAGGAGGCATCATCACAGCCGGTCAGCGCCTCTCAGAGCTCCATGAGTGACCAGCAGACGGTGCCAGGGAGCGACCAGGTCCAGGAAGAGCTGCTAATCAGTCCTCAGTCCTCTTCTATAGGTGGGAAATGTCAAATATTAACTTAATATTAAACTAGAACTGAAACTGTGAATTGGATTAATCAATAATTGAAATAATTGTCAACTAATTTAGTAATCAATTAATCATTAACTGCAGTATAGAGACTCTAAAATATGCATTTAGCTGACAGAGAGACCCACTTAGAGCAGGAATTATACCAAAATTGCAAAAATAAAACAGAAATATTTTGAATTCAAGATAAAAATCTCTTTTGTCTATCAATCTGCTCTATCTAGAACTCCCCAAGCTGACAAGTTTTAGTTTCACTTGGTATAATTGTGCAAAACGTCTTCTTTAAGGAACCTTTGGCTATCCGATTATTATTCGAAATAATAATTTACAGATGAATCGATTTGCAATATAATCGTTAGTTGCAGCCCTAGACTGAAATCACCATTAATCCAATTGTTTCAGCTTTGGATGAATCTAAACCTAATCTATTTGAGATTAGATGCTTTAAGAGTTGTTCATTTAACTTTGCCCCCATGATTCATTTTACTTTTTGCTTCCCAGGCTCAATGGATGAAGGAGTGTCTGAAAGCTTGCCTTCTATGCAGAGCACCTCTAACGCTGCAGGACACACAGAGGATGATGAGAGGTATCATGACTTTGTTGAGGCCTTTGTCAGAACTTGCCATGAAGAACATATAGACAAGAACCCGATTACAGCATGTCTGAACCCCGCCTGTTTAGATAATAAATCTAGATCTAGAACCTGCTCACGTCAGACATTAAACAACTGACGCATGTTATCGTTGTCTCCTACCACTTAGATGGAAATGGCTTTAAACAGGGCAGACTTGACATCATTTGGAAAGAATTAGAAGAAGAAACCTCCTCGTTAAAAAGTTCCATACAGGCTGACAGGCAAACAGAACTTAATAGAGAACAGAGCAACTCGCAAACATTACATATTCAGATCAATGGAATGGGATGCTGATCGGATGGTTTGAAAAATGGACGAAATGTAGCCTGAAAAAAGAACGCAAGAGACTATGGGGGAAAATTAGAATTAACAGCATTGATGAAAAGAACCTAATGATCTTTTTTGGAGCATTGATGCTATAAAGGATCTATGGTAGAGCTCGTTTGTCCACTTGGGGAGCAGCGGCCTGCTGAGTTTATCCAGGTCTTCAAGGGCTTTTATTTTTTCATTGGTATCAGTGATGGGGTTTTATAGCCTCTTTCCCACTGAGCGTAACTCTTTAACGGGTGTTTTTCTAACAAGGATCGACCCGCTAACAAATGCCCTCGCTGGCAGCTGGGTGTCTGGTGATAGCATCACACTGGGTTAGCGTTGATGATGTCACCAGTTTGTATACCTTTATTTTTACCTGCAAGTCATTGAGAACAAGTTCTTATTTACAGTGGAGGCCTGACAACTGGAGTAACCACTTAGGAAAAGGAAAGTAGGGCTAAAATAAATACAATCTATTTGACAGAAATCAGGAACGTGAACAATGGAGAGCGCCGTGAAGAAGCCAGGGTGTAGCTTTATTGTTTCTCTCTGTTAGCTGTCTGAATTCCTCTCACCAGAGCTGCTCCATGTTTATCCAATGGAAACAGAGTTGATTCTGCTTGTTGGATAAGAAGCGACTGGCGCTGCGTGTTGACGTCCGTATGTATGGTTCAATGGTATCACGTAATTTAGCCAGTCAGCCCGGTTCTGGTGATCCTACAGCATGCCGATCAGAGCAGAGGATATTTTAACGTGGGTCACTGGCTGAGTTGTTTAACCCAGGTAGACGTGCATCAGTGAGCCGTTCCCACTGCCACTAAAAAGCCCATTGTTCTCGGGTTTAAGTGGGTTTTTCAGCCAGTGGGAAAGTGGGATGTGGAACGATTGTCTGAGGTCCACACGAATTCAAACCCTGGCCTAAACGCATACATTTTTCACCAAACCAGCCTCTCATCCACACGAAGCCTACGTTTCGGGGGTCTGTAAACCATCTTTTTTTTATTCAGCCTTCAGAGGGAAGATTTTGAAACGCCGCTTTCGCTTCCATCTTTAAGCTCTAACTGCATTTTTTTTACACGCATGCGCCATAGCGTCGCTTCTAAACACGCATGCGCCATTACAGTATCACAACAACAATGGCGCTGTACTGTGTAGGGCTGGGTACCCAACTTCGGTTCTTTTATGGTACCGACCGAAATGCTTCGGTTCTACAGAGTATCAAAACATGCCTCGCCTTTTCGGTACCAAGTTTCGGGTGATTGGCTCTAACACTTAACGTGATTGCGTCCATCCAGGAAAATATACACAGGTGGTCACGCCTTACAGCCGGGTTCATGTGTATATCTGTTGTGAACTGGTTGTGAGCGTCCACGGAACCCCTTTAAAATGCCCCCCAGGTCAAAAGTGCGCCTTCACTTTATTAAGACTGATGCTAATAGTGCGCAATGCAATACATCGTGGTACAATGGAAACAATTTAAGAGCAGAAAGTCGCCGGTGTTTGACTGCAAGAAGAGGGGACCGCAGCCGGCGTTCTCAGCAGCCCGTGGGCGGAGCAAAGCCAGAGCGGAGTGAATCATGCTGCTTTCAAACTGATCGCAGCAGGAGCAGCAAAATCACGCCTGCTGCTTCATTTTTTTGCTGCTTGTACCAGCTTCTGACGCACGGCTGAAGAAGCTTAGCTGCTCTGGCTGCGCGGTGGAAAAGTGGCTCTGACGCGCTTGGTGGAGCTACTCTATCCTTTATTTGCCTTGCAGCTATATTTTGCTGTGATCAGTGGGAATAAAGTAGTTTTAATATGTTTTATGAGAAAATCCACCTGAAAACTTAATCAGTGCAGTCAGTTCATCCTGCCTTCCAATATTTCTGTGGGAGTCGCTCAGACCCCCACACATACCCAGCGCGTCGCTGTCAGTAGGATCCCATTCAACAGGCTTGTTTGTCAGACATGGTAATTTTTCTAAAGGAAAACTGCTAAGTAAAAGGTCCTCACAATGTAACAGTGAATATTAGACACTGAAATTTTTTTTATGTAAGAGGAAAATGTAAATGGAAAAATCTGAGCTTAAAATAAAACTCCAGGTTTGTACTTTTTATGTTGTGTAATTTTCTTTTTTTTTTTGAATTGATATTATAACACCGGTATCGAAAAAAGTATCGCTTCAGGAACCGGTATCGAAGTAAAAGGTATCGGTATTGGTACCGAACCAAAAATTTTGAACAATACCCAGCCCTAGTACTGTGTTGAATGGTTGCTGCTCTCATGCTACTCACCCTGCTGTCAACAGAATCTTCTTCTTCTGGAATATCTCCAGGAAGAACAGAGCAATATCGCACTACATAGTTCAGCACCTGAATTTGACTGAACCACCAAAATGGACCCGCAGGGCAAACTCATGTATAAATATTAGTGCACATGCCCAACATTTCGCCTATTTTTGCTTTGGCACCACAGCCCCACCTCCTACAGGCCTGGCATATATTACATTTTGCAGCCGCCATGCATTCGCGGTGAGGCTATCACATTTATTTTACGCTCCGCTCCTTACGGCAAACGCTCTGGAAAATATTAGCTGCCGTTCGGTTCGACTTTGACTGACGGTGGACGGGGCCTAAGAACTTCTGAGGGTAGCAAGAAGTGGAGTTTGTGGAGAAGTCTGCACAAGAAGTCTTAAGGAATTCAACCTTCTTAGATTAACTTTCAGAATGATTTTAGCCAAAAATGTAGCTTAGTGAAGCTGAAATCAGATTTTTGTCAAGATATATAGTTAAAGTACTTCATGTTTTCTTTGTGTTGTCGGAGTTCCTGTCATTATTTGTTTGGATCATCAAAGCTCCTCATCCCTGGAGAATAAAGCTGTCTCCTTGTGGAAACGGTTTGGAAAAGGCAACTTGGTTTATTAATGCACGGAAGAGGATTATGGCCAGTGGTAAAAAAAAAAAAGTTAACTGAATTTAACATTTTATTTCAGTTTAGTATGGGAAAAGTCAGTTTCTGAGAAAAAAAGTCAGAATTCTTGACTTTTTTCCATGTTAAACTGAAATAAATTTTTTTTTAGTGGCCCTAATCCTCTTCCGTACATCAGTGATATAAAATATGAAAAGTTATTATTAGTTAGATTATATCTATTTAGATTATATCTAACAGTTATTGTTCAGCTTTTTTAATTTTATTGTTTACTGATGAGATTAATGGAGGAGATTAATGTGAGGCTACGTTATAGGATTTACTTTAATATCTAACTGGACAGTGCATATGAAAAGGGCTTTTCAGTTTTAGCTATAAATTAAAAAGACCTTGTTTTAACTCGCCTGTAGTTCATATAAAGTGGCACCAGAGGGCAGTTTAGCATCTATTCCCCAGCAAGAATTGGGATTAAAATCCTTGTAAAACACAAAGTGTTCTTAAAAGCTTAGCGTTCAAAAGAATTTCCTAGTTTGTGCAAATAAGCTTGGCCATGAAAGTTTATTCCGATTTACCATCTTTTCAAAGCTGCTATTAACATCACTCTCGTGCTGCAAGCTTGTAGCATTAGCTTAGTGAGTTTGTGTTTGCTCCTAGCAGACACCGTCAGTCTTTTCAGCAGAAAAGTGTCTAATGTGAACTAACACGAACAAATCTACGTTCACACAGCAGCATAAAACGACTTTAAACTTTTTTTCTTTGCCCTCATTGGACCTGTATCTGATCTTTTCATGACAGTCTGAACATCCAGACCTCTTGGCTATGTGGTCCTGAATCTGATACGTATCTCATCTTTTCAAATGCGACCCGTTTCGCATTCATCCGACCAATAATTGTGGACGATAATGCAGAGAACAGTCTTAATTTTCTACCTTCTTGAAAAGATTGTTGTTGTTGATGCACTGGCTGAGGATGGGAAAGAAATGAAAGTTTGCTACCTGCGCTGCAGCTCTAGCATCATATTTATTTCCATAAACACAGCGATTGCTTGCTTGTAACGTCACTGCAGCTTCTACTGCGCATGCGGGTCACTTAATTTGTTTGAATGCAGTTCACACAGGAGATCACATACAGGTCGCATATAATTAGAAATGTGAACACAACAAAATCCCATTAAAAAAAATCTTAATTGAGCATCAAAGCCTGCAGTCTGTTCTCTTAAAATTTCCCGTTGCACAAAGATCAAAACAGTAATTTAATGCCAGAAATAAATGGAACCTTTGTTGTAATGATGTGAGAATTAAATGCCTCTTTTTAGAAAACGCCATGCATGCCCTTTAACTGAAGTTATCTTTGGTATCTGTTTTAGGCTGGAAGGTATTCAGTATCCATACCACCTCTATATAAGCCCCTCAGCTCGACCCGGCACCAACGGCCCTGATCGACCCTTTCAATGTCCGACCTGTGGAGTCAGATTCACACGAATTCAAAACCTGAAACAGCATATGCTCATACACTCCGGTAGGTAAAAACCAAAAATGCCATGTCTGTTTCTGTTTGTTAGAGGACTTTTCTAGATCTACTGTAAACCATCAGCTGGCACTAATGTAAATACAAGTGAACCTGAATACTGAGGGCATCTGTAGTATATAGGAAATATATAAAGGTTCTTTTATTCTATTTTAAATACCTGAAACCCGCAGATGCAGCTGACATCAGCTGAAGGTATTTGTTTGATTTCACTAAACTGACCGTGAGATCCATTAACTATTGTCTGCAGCACATGAGATTTAATGTAGTCTTATAAAAACCGATGTTTAACCTTTTAATGAAGGAGATGAACAACATAAATAAATCCAAGAGTTTGTCAATAACAACCCCCAACTGACCTCTGTACAGGTCTGCATGCTTTATTCATCCCAGCTAAACTCCACATCCACTGAAAAATTCCTGAGTAGACAAAAAAGAACTGCAGAACGTTTGGAGGAAATAATGTGCAGACACATAATGTATAAAATACCTTTTTTTTTAAAGGTGCAGCAAGAGATCTTTTCTAGCATAGTTTTTACCATGTGGCTTAAATATCTCTCCACAGCCGCTTAGCAAGCAGTAAAATAGAAAGTCTGGAAGTGAAACTAAAATAAATGCTCCCTGCTGTAGTGAGAAATCAATGACTAACCTCAACCAATCACAAAAGACGGTCCGTTCTACACTATTGGTTCCATGACACATCACTCATGGCTGTCTGCTTGTCCCCCCCTCCTCCCACCTATAAGTGACCAGATTTGGCTTTCTGAAAAGGAGGACACTTCTTTTGTCCCCCCACAGGGCCACCGGTGTCCAGGCTACCTTTACCGGGTTGGGGTCGATCGCTCTGTCCCCAGTCCCCGGAGGTCTCGGCTCGGTTCTGCTGCACTGAAGTCGACCAAAATCCCGGATGAATTTAAAATTCCTCCCAGACATTTTTTGTTTAGGTATGAAAAGTAGGACATGTCTGGGGAAAAGGGAACGTCTGGTCACCCTATTCACTAGGGTGTAAATAATAATCAAGATTTCCCTATCGATGCATCGATCCAACAGTCGATCATCGATGCACTCCGACGCGCCTGCCGAAGGAGACCGATTCATGTTTTCCTCCGGTTACTATTTTTATCAATTTGCTCCTGAAGGCATTCAACCTCCGTGTCCCGCGGTGGGAAGCTAAACCTATTGTGCCCTCACACCAAAGCTTCCTGGATTTATACTCTTACAGCAGTGTGTTGCAATAAGCTTGACACAGAGACAGTTTTGATTAATGCTCAATATTGAGGCGTGGTCTGTGCTACCGCGCTGTGGATCTGAAATACTGACGGCGGTGCTGGAGGTGAAGTTTAGTTTAGACGGCGGAGGAGGGACATGAGGTCCAAAAAGAGCGGAGATCCAAGTGGAAAAGAGGTCCCAGCGTTCCTGCAGCGCACCTAAGCTCTTCTAGCAGGTCAAAACTTCACGAAGTTGTTTTCCGCAATTTTCGGTCATAAAAAACAAAACAAGCCCGGCCTCCTCTCTGCTGAGGGCGCTGACAGGTCCTTCTGAATTTGGGAGGGAGCCGCAGGGGAGAAGTCTGTGGAGGGGCGTCTGGAGCCGAGGTGTTACGTACACTCATTTTTGATGCAAGAATGCGCCTTTCCAGAATCCTATAACAAAAGTGGGCATAATTATTTTTCAGTGAATGAGGTTTTAATGCCGAATATGTAGATTACAACTTTTCTACTTCTGTTGTTATTTGCTGTTGTTTCTAAAAAAACATAACAATATTACACAGCTTTCATTGATCTATTTCAAATTTGAAACATTGTCTAGCCTGTAGGTGAGAAAAAAAATTTAATCAGTTAATTGAATTCGTATCGTGGTGTATTCTTGAGTACTCTGTAATAACCAAATCGTTGGGGCAGAGGGTCAGGATTTATACCCTACTATTCATTACAGAGCAGCTTAGTAAAACACGCGCCCTGGGTTCATTTTTAATGCTTGCGTACAAGTTTAGTTCTGATTATCCGCCTGAAGCATCTTTGCTGCTCTAGCTGCACGGTGGAAAAAGTGGGTCTCATGCGCATTTAAGTAGGAGCTACCCTATCCTTTCTTTGCCTGTAACAATGGCAGCTATATTTGCTGTGATCAGCGGGTAAAAAGTAGCTTGAATCTCTTTTTAATTGAGAAAGTCCACCTGAAAACAGTTAATCCAGATTACCATCTTGCCTGCAAATATAATTTCTGTCGGAGCCGCTCAGACCCTTGTACACCTCCAGTGCGTGTCACTAGGAATCCCATTCAGCAGCAGCTTATGACCCGGTCGTCTCCTCGCGGTTCTTCACCGCGGCAGGAAGGCCTTTTTTATGTACGCAATCCAAACTGCAGACGCCATTGCTCCGTGCAATGTGCCGCTTCAGCTGCTCTAGACGCGCAGCAGACAGCATGCACGTGGTTTTGAAGGCGTGGTTTCGAAGGGTTCGAAGGGAGAGGCTTGGGTTGTGTATGTTCAAAAATAGAATTTGCTGGAACCGTTGTTCCAAGATCTCCTTCTGCACCTTTAAGTGATGCCTGAAGATGCATCAGACTTTTACTCACTTGGCATTTCAACAGGGCATTAAGTGGCCCAGTCAGTGTCTGGAGATAAATCAAAATCAAAGGCTGAAAAACTCCGTTAAACTTCCTTAAATCAGCCATTTAAGGTTTAAAACCTTTTAATGAGTTATTACAAATATTTAATCAGTGAAAGTAACAAAGTACATTCACCGTACTTGATTACTGTACCTCAGTAATTTTTGAGTTTCTTTACTTGAGTCTTTATTGGCGCGGTTCTTATAACTTTCTTGTCCGCTACATTTCCAGAAAGCCGTTAATTCCTTTTGACTCAGCTTAGCTTTGTAATCCGCTGTAGCTGTTTTTCTTTTTTGAAATGCAATCTGAAAATGGCAGATGGCAACACTTAGGACTGCTGTTTTAGAGATTTAATGACGTTCCACAAATGTGAGGAAATCATTGCAGATATTAGTAGTTTATACATTTTATTAAGGCGTTATTTGTTGCCATGTAGCGAAGTTAATCAGTATGATGAGCCTTAAATCAGAGCTGTAGTTTGTTTGTGGTAATAGATTCAACCATAAACCTCTGTTCTATGTGAGAATCAAGACTCTTCTGTTTTCTTTTTGTTTTTGTTTATTTTCAAATAATAAATAATCAAAATACATGTCCTAATTTTTTTATGCTGAAGTTCTTTACAGGTGGAGGTGATATTAGAAAATTTTATCTTTTTTTTAATACTTAAGTATTCTCAAAAGTGAGTACTTCAATACTTTTAACTTGTTTGACTGAGTAACTTTTATTTGTAGTTGAGTAAGAATTGACTATGAGTATCAATACTAGGGCTGCAACTAGCAATCATTTTAAAAATCGATGAATCGGCCGATTATTTTTTCAATTAATCGATGAATCAGAAAAAAATATATTTTATATTAAAACTCTTTATTCCAAAATAAACATTTTAGACAGAACAAACAAGCACACAAGGAGTACAGGTTTCTCATTAACTGTACACAGTTGCAATATGAAAAATAAATGTTTGTGTTAAAACTTCATAGGCTTTACGCAAGGAAATGTAGCTGTACATCCACAAAATATAGGCTACTTTTGTTTCATAAAGCACAAAAAAGACATTTTGTTTTAAAGCCCCTAAAGGGGTTCAAACAATAGGCCCCCATTCAACAAATGAGTTTTTTAGACTAGAAGAGTTCTGCCTTTTAAGACAGGAAAGTATAGCAGGATTAAAGAAGTTGCTACTTGAGAGAAAATACTGAACCATAGAGATAAAAAATAGCCCTGTGATTCAGATTTAAAGTGTATTTGGAATAAAAATGAGAGAACTAGGGGTGGTAAAAATCACATCCTCCAAAGACAGATATTTACATGGGAATGTGGCAGATAATTAATTGACATATTACTGATCTTGCTGGATTTTATTCTGCTTTACTTCCATAAATTGCAGGATCTTCTTTACTTTCTTTGCCAGAAGATTTAAACTTTAAAAGCCTTGCCCTCATAATTTGCAAGTTAATTTATTTATAAAGAAAATATCAACGCTGCTTAAGCTAATTCAAATGAAATTAAAAGTAAAATAAGTAGCCAACCTTATCACTGTCTGTAACCTACTAACACGGTAAGGAAAGCATCAGATGAGCTACCTGAGAAACTAACGTTCACGTTTTCCCCACTTTAAAAACCAAACAAACATGGCGGCTCACCCTGGTGTTTGCTTTTCAGGTGCTGCATCATAACAGTGAATTAGCTTCCGTGCCATGTTCATTTGTTTTACAAAAGTTGCATGTTACGACTTTTTCCTTTACAAAGCGCAGGCTGTCTGCGCATTGAGACGCACAGCTTACGTTTGCGGTATCGGTCATTAGAACAGTTGGCGTTTCTTTTGAAAACCAACCTTTGCTCACCTCTGCGGCGCTGGCACAAACTACTTGCGTATTTTCTTCTCTCGTTTCAATGAAGTGGCAGTGATGACGACGCGGCGGATAGCGCATTAATCGCGCGACACACCTAATCAATGATGAAATTCGTTACCAGCGCTTTAGGACTGATTTTTATCGATTTTACTCTTTCGTTGTTGCTGCCCTAATCAAATACTTTTGCTCAAGTACTGCTGTTGAGTACTTTGTCCACTGCTGGTAGTTATGGGACAATTACCATTTTAATGTTGGACATTGAGTCTGTTGAAGGATTGACATTAAGGTCAAATCCGAACTCCTTTTGCTTTGTCTGATTATAAGAAAACAATCTGAAACTCTGTAAGGCTTAATAGCTTTATTAGGACTGTGGAGTTTTTCCTGATTCAGTCACCTTTATCTTGTTCTCCTAGGCATTAAACCTTTCCAGTGTGACCGCTGTGGGAAAAAGTTCACACGGGCCTACTCCCTAAAGATGCATCGGCTGAAGCACGAAGGTAAACGCTGTTTCCGGTGCCAGATTTGTAGCGCCACTTTCACGTCCTTCGGTGAATATAAGCACCACATGAGGGTCTCCCGACACATAATCCGCAAGCCGCGGATTTATGAGTGCAAAACATGCGGCGCCATGTTCACCAACTCTGGCAATTTAATTGTACACCTGAGGAGTCTGAACCATGAGGCATCCGAGCTAGCAAACTACTTCCAGAGCAGGTGAGGAGTCTGGGGCCGCTGGCGCTGGTTCAGACAATAAGTCCACTTTACATTCTAATGTCTAGACTTCATTGGATCATTTTCCTCATGTTGGTTATGTTTCTGAGATGATGACAAATGATTTAAACATTTGCTTTTTCTGTGGAGGTTTCATTTTCTGGCCCTTTTCCAATGGTACCCGCTCTGGTGTTTCTGTTAACCTTTACTCTCCTATGGGTGGTTTACTGGGGCAGTGCAGGCACTTATTTGAAACAAACACAAGGCAACAGTGGATGACATTTTGCATATAATCAATGCTAAGAGTTATGAGGGTAAGCTAATGCTGCCTGGTGATTGCTTGGTATTATGATCGTATGCACATTAGCCAAGCATATTGGTCAAAGAAGTGACTTTTTCTACTCCTGATCAAAATCTAAAGACCAGCTGAAAAAAGGCACGACTTTGCGTTTTGCTCCACCGGATGTTTAAAAGATTCTTAGTAAAGTTTTAAAAGTCTAAACAAAGGAGCAAGAGAAAAAAACAAAAATAAGGTGATTTTGACAGTGGAGGGAAGGACGTAAATATCAGTGGAGACAACCATTGTTGTCAAGAGAGTTAAGATCCAGTTTCATGCAAATACGTACAAATGATAGTTGTGATGTTTCCTAATATGTAATCAAGGTTAGTTTTGAACAGATCCTCAAGATTTGCCAACAATCAAAGCCATAGATTTCACAAAGTACCAGGTCCTTCATCCCTGTATTTACCCCAAACAGCAGATAAAGCCTAGAAGGTTGGTGTTCACCCATATTTTCCGGACTATAAAGTGCACCTCACTATAAGCCACGCCCACAAAAAAACAAACTGGAAACATATAAGCCGCACTGGGCTATAAGTCGCTGATATATACTAAACTGTCTCCCACCAAACCTGTAGGCGGACCTGTAGCTCTACATATAGCCCCTGGAGTAGGAACGAAGACAAATGCTAGCTCCCATTAGCTTGTTAGCTCTCAGCAGTAAGAGATTCTACTGAAAGACGGAGCTTCGTCGGCTCTTTATTTCAGCTTTGCAGGAGTTGAGCCCAGTCTCTTACATTTTGTTTCAGCAGCTTTAATGCAAATAAATGTCAAAATGTTTGAATTCGGGACATTTGTTCTCCGTTTTATGCCTGCTGCTATCATGTCCATCAGCTAAATAAAATTAGCCCCTTATTCTTTCATTTCAGCGACTTTACTACTCAAGCAGTTAGGAAAAATCCACACCCATAGAAAAGCTGCCGCGTTTTACAAACGCAGGTTCAAAGTGTGGAGGCATTAATACGGCTTATATAAATATGATAATTGGTTGTCAGCGGCAACCACAATAAAACAAACCTTTAGACATCCAATATAACCCTTTTACTCTGAATGGAACACAGCACAAAGCAGGCAGATCGCGACTGCACTTACTTCCTGTCCTCCATCTGCTAGAGTGACATCATGTGGAAGCAACTTATGGAATGAGCAAGCTGTTTATCAGCTGATACAAAAAGTCTGACACCCAAAAGATTAGAAAAACAACACATTTTAAATAGCAAAAAGTCAGAAAACTTGGAGTTTGATGGAGATCAGGGAGATTTTTATCTTTGAAGCCTTCCCAGGGTTTCCGCGGGTCATTAAAAAAATCATTAAAAGTCATTATTATTTAAATTAAGGCCTTATTTGGCATTAAAGTTCATTAAACGTGATTATGGTGGCATTTAAAATGCTTTATTTAAAAAAAACTTTTCTAAAAACAATTTCGTCAGATATATTATATGGCGGTATATTTGCACGGAACTGCTTCCGGTTGATCGTAGCTGTATGTTTGAAAAAGAAGCTCAAGTCAGAAGAAAAAAAAAATATATATATATATTTATTTTATAGTTCAGAGTTACTCATTCTTGTATAAATCCTGCTTCCATTGGAGATGCAGTCTGTTTCTTGATTGCAAACCAATCAGTTCTGTGCCTCTGAAATGATTTGGGTTCTACCACTAAACCTTTCCGTAACACAGAAAGGTTTGCCGCTTGCATCTCAGCAGCAATCGGCGGCACATCTGAAGAGGCTGACAATATGAGTCGAGTATCCGACAGCCTTCAGAGTCGAGAAGCTTTTTAGTCTTTACATTTGTGAGGTTATAACACGATGATAAATGGGATAAAAGGACCTGGAACCTAAACTGGTGAACAGCCTAGTTCAAATTGTTGTTTTCAATAAATCACTCAGAAGTTTTTTTTTTCCCTCTTGTTCCTGTTTCTACTTTGTAAATTTCCAGTTGGAATCTTAAAGTGCATTTTTTTCAGCTTGTCTTTAGATTTTGCTACAGAATATACATTACGGTGTTTATGCTGCTAATCAGTGACTCCCACAGCGCAGGCTCCTGACGATGCATTCTGATTCAGACAATTGGAAACGCATCTAGGCAGGTACTATAAGCAGTAACGGTTTCACATCGATGCCAATTAGGGTTGTCCGCGATACTAAACTTTTCAACTTCGATGCCGATACTAAGGAAAAAATGGCCGATACTCCGATACCATTTTACGATACCACAAGAATAAAAACTCAAAATTTCAACAGAAATATTTTGATTAATAATTAAAATACAATAAGAACAATATTTTTGAGGTTGTATGTGCACACAATATTAAGCAAGCTTGATAAAAACTTACAAAAATTAAGATTAGGTTTTCATTCCCTTGGCTATGCTTTGCACACACTGCTTAATGGCGGCTAGCCAAACGGTTAGAAAACAAAAATAATTCTCGGCAGCTGCACCATGTTACAAAAAGTCTGAAACTGAAAAGTCCTTAGAATTATTCAATCACACAGTGTTCTGAAAGTGCATTTTCACTCTATTCTGCACTTTAGATGAATGACTGCTTAGGTGCCACTGGTGGTAGCACTGTATCGATACTTTTTGAAAATGAGTATTGTATCCGGATACAACTTTTCAGTATCGATACTTTTTTGAGTATCGATACTTTTGACAACCCTAATGCCAAAACTGGAAAAGCCCAAACGCTTCATTAAGCCAGACAGAAGCTCACCAGGTGGCTACTAATGGAAAAGGACCAGTTCTGGAGGCAGATTCAAAGTTACACAATAAACCTCTGTGCAAATATTTGGGATGACTTAAATTAAAGGTGTGATTAATGCTGCTTTCATGTGCTCTGGGAATGTGCTAAAGTAGAGAAACATGGTGGATTATCCTGACCTGCTGCGTCGGCAAGACACTTATAGACTTCCTAGTTCATCTGCTGCAGGAAGGAGATGCATCAAAGGCATCGACTGACTGCTAGCTAGAAATTTATAAAATCAAATGATGTTCATTTTAAAACTCTCTACTCCCCATACAGAATCGGATCGCTACTCTCCGCCATGTTAGAAGGTCAAAGTTTACCTCATCTCAGCAACTCAGATATCACAATTTCCAGCTTTCCAGTGTTCGTTCATACGCAGGTTTTTTATATTTACCACACTGCAAATACCATCTAGATATAAGTAAATGTTTCTTAAATTGTGTGTTTACCCTTAAGTTGAGTAAGTAAATAAGATGATCTGCCAATGGGGAATTTTTTTAACTCTTAAAATAAGATAATTAGATAACAAGCACTTAAAGTAAGACAATGCAATTGTTTTTTTCTTATTTTAAATGTAAATTGTCTTGTTCCTTCAGCAAAATGTCTCACTTACCTCCTCAATTCAAGAAAAAATCCACTGGATTTAAGAAAAAATTAGTTATTTAGATGTAGATTTATTGCATTGCATAATTACAATACCACATGAAGGCAGCATTAATGTAAATACTTGCTGGTATTTATTGCAGTGATTATGTGAAAATGCAGGATAGTAAAGTTGATAATTCAGTATTTATTTTTTATGATTACTGACTGAGTTTTATCATGGGAATCATCTTTAAACTGTAACATAACGGAAAAATATTGCTCCTTTCTAAGAAAGATCTACAGAAATGTTATACTAGAACTGCTTGGGGCAAATATGCGGTTGGTGTCTTATAAATTACTCCGACTGAATATTTCACACAGTTAGGAAAAAAAAGGTTTAGCTAACCAAATAAGGAAATGTGTGTGACCAACCCTGCCTCTTTGACTGAAACCAGCGTCTAATAAGATGAATGTCAACAAAAAGTAGGTCATATAAACAGCTTCTGTTTAAAATTAGGGATTTGTTAGAAGCATAAAAGCAGAAGAGCGAATTAAAAATGAAGCTCAGGTTTTCTGAGGTGGTTTGGTCTCTTTCCATTGATTCGTTTGAACCTTTCAATCTGCAGTGAAAGCAAACAGGTTCTTGTCCCAGTTCATCAGTTTCACTACTTAGAACAGTTTGTTCCCAGAGGATCTCAAATAACCGCAACATGAAACCAGGAGCTGCTAATTAAGAAGTCCGTCCACATTTCTTCGTCTTCCTCCTGCCCAAAGAAACATAAACAGTTAAAGAAATGTTAAATTACCATTTTCAGACCCCGAGTGTTAACTGATGAGCTTTACAGGGTCTAACTTGCTGATCTTATTATCCTGTTCATTAGCCAGAGGACTGTAGCTTCTGTATGCAGTAGATCTACATCTACTTTCCACACAAGTCAGTGTATTCCTGTGAAGTAAATGTATGAATTTCTTTTAGAAATGTCAGCTTTTTATGGACGTTCACTGGGAGGAAATGGTTTAGATTCAGTTCTCTGATTGTTTCTCTGGTCTGTTGCTGATTTCTATTGTTGCCCTAAACAAAAGCTCTGGACAGTTACACGGTTTCCATCATTTTATCTGTTTAATTTGTTTCCATAAGAACAGGTTGTCCAGGATTTTATTTGTTTTTAACCGCGGTTTAACTCACTAAACCTCATCAAAGTGGGAATCCATCTTTATGGAGTCAGACTTTTTCCCTCCAGACTTTTCCACTTCTTAATCAAGTCAAGCCCTCACAGGTCGACAGGACTCCTATGAGCCATTGACTGCTCTAATGTTTTATAGTAAAAGGTCTGTGCCTGGGATCATGTGTGGAAAATTCTCCGGCAGCTCTCTCAGACTCTTAACTCCCATTCTCAGCCTTCACATAAAAAACCGACGTGTTTATTGCACTGATTTTCAGAGCAATCTGTCAGATTCAGAAGAACTCTGAGCCGGAGAGGACAGCTCTATACCTGAGCTTTAGGTATGCATGGAAAACTTCAGGACTAGTGCTGGGCGATATGTTACCATTACAGGCTTCCCGCGGGTCCTTAAAAAGTCTTAAAAGGCATTGAATTCTTCAAACTAAAACTAAGGCCTTAATTGGTATTAAAATGTCTTAAATCAATTGTTAAAACATCATAAATAGGATTATTTTTATTACGATTTACTTTTGGAATCTAAATAATATGTTAAAAGTGACTTTTTTTTTTTTTTTTTATAAAAAAAAAAAAATAACTGCTCGCCATTATTGTTTCCGCTATCGGGATGTCCCGGCTGCAAGCGTTGTTGCAGCCGGGACATCCTGATAGCGGAACCAATAAAAGCGTTGTTGCAGCCGGGACATTTGGGAGATGAACCATTAACTTTTTGTCTGGAAAATATGAGCAAGTGCAAATGTAACCCTTTTGTTTCCAGCTGCTGTTTCTCTCTCTCCATGGCTGTAAAACCAGGGAACATACATGAGGCCCAGTGGATTTATGCAAGAAGTCATTGAAGCTCAGAACGATGGGAATTAAGGCAGTGGAGTCGCACATGCGGAGCACGAAACACAAAGCGTCAAAATGGAGTTACAGAGAAACAGCCGGTATTTCTCAGTTTAGTTCCACCCTTGTCTCTGCAACGCCTCCACTTATCACCAAATCAAACATACTAAGAAAACCATACAAAGAAAAATAGCTGCTAAAAAGACTTAGCACTGGTTATGTTGTGGCTTTAAAAAGCTGATTAGTTTGTTCCTGCTAAAACAAAGGTTGTAGATTCAATTTAAATAAATTGTTCAAATATATCTGTCATTTACGTGTTTTTAGCTTTCTTCCTGTTTGGGAAGCTTTTCAAAATTTGAAACATTAGTGCAGTGGTTTTATGTTAAAATAAACCTTTGGGTTAAGTTGTTTGCAAGCAGGTTTTTCTTGTGTTTTCTTGTGAATTTGGCCTTAAGTTTTTATTTCAAGTGGCATTAAGAAGTCTTAAAAAGTCTTGAATTTAACTTGCCTTAAGCTGTAGGAACCCTGTATTACCGCCATTCACCAGGATATCAGGCGACAATTGTCCAATGTCGGTAAAATAAATAAACTTAATTCTACCGTTTTTACTGTGCGCAAGGGAGGCTGGTATTTCCTTACCCTTTAAGGCAAGTGTCTAATCACGTGACTCCAACGATCCAGTTGGAAGTAAGCAAAGAGAAAGAGCCCAATGAAGAAGCATCTAACACAGCAAAATTACATCAAATAATCCTGTGGAGCCGAGCGAGAGCAGAGAGCGCAGAGAAGTCGAGAGAACGTTTTCAGAGTTGAGCGGGCGACAGAGCAGTTTCAGTGACGGTGTTCAAGTTTAAACGATACACATAGTTTTCACTGCAGCTCAGTTTGGGTGGCACCAAAATTACACCACTGGGAAAACTAGCTGAAATAAGTAAAACTGCTTAAATTAAAGGGAAGCAGCCGTTTTTTTACATTGGGCCCTTGATTTTACTTTTATTCCATCATGTTCTACTCACCCATATGAGTTTAGTGACATTTGGAGCGTTCTGAATATATTCCGTTAGGTTATATCCAGGTAACGTCTTCCTATGGGCAACGACTTGAAGGCACAAACTAAACTGTTCATCATTTATTCTTTATGGTACGCCAGCATTCAGAACATGGAGGCCAATCACTGTCCCCCAGACATCCACCGTTACCCCAGGCTCACACCGACTCCGGTCTTACCGTTCGCGATGCGCTGAGTCTTGGCGCGCAGTGATTCAAATCATTAAAAGGCCCGTAAACCTCTCTCACCGGCTGCTGAGCTGTCCATTTCGCGATTCCACCGAACACTCGGTAGCTGCAGAAAATTCCGCTTAAGAAAGCTGTATCCTTGCGGCGTGCGGAAGCCCTCCGCAACAAGCTCTCGCAAATATCCTTATTTGGGCCGTGTTATCGCGTGAAGTTACGTGAACTCAAAGTCAAAAGGGCGGTGTGAGAGGGGGGTGTGCAGGAGTTGCGGTCTCCGTCGGCTCGGTAACCGCACCGGAGCCAGTGTGAGTAAGGGGTTAGATTTTTTATATTTATATCTTTTAAAAACAAAGCGGTGCGTGTATTTTTATTTTTTATTTTTTTTTTTTAACAGTGTCCTGTCTGGCAAAGTGGCAATAAGAATAATTGTCTTAATGCCAAAAGGAGCCCAACAGATTTTACTTTCACAAGTGTAGCGGTATCGCAATTGCCATACCGCTCCACTTGTTTCATGCATATAAATTGCTTTATTATAATTATGCAGGGAGTTTTACAGTTTATATGGACACTGCAATGTAAGTAGAGCAGAAAAACAGAAGAAGAAAGAAAAAGAAAAAAACAGGACAAAAGATGAAAGAAAGAGGAGATAGGAAGGAGACAATGACAAAACATTTTCAGTCTGCTTCAACACCTGTAATGAGATGGAAAAAAGAAAAAAGAACAGCACAACCAAAAGACATGGTACGAGATATACAATAAAGCAAACACCTTGAAACTATCGCTAAAGTAATATTATTAAGTCTGACATGTACTCTGTGTTACCTGAAGATATGAATGTGGAGTTTCTGTTTGGAAGTGAATCTCTAAGTACCTGAAGCCTAGCACCTGTAGTTGTTTGTGAGGGTGAACTTGTGCATGTAAAGTTTTAACCATAGAAAAAATGCTCAATAGTGGTTGTGGAGAGCCGGAGAGGCAC
>JAGKQL010000009.1:2248839-2264600 GCA_018398635.1 Cyprinodon brontotheroides | reverse complement strand
GGGGGCACGGGACCGGCAGCAGGACCCACCAGCCAGCGGGGCAGGCCGGCCCACCACCACCCTCCCCGTCCTGTCCATCCAAAAAAAATAATATAATAAATAAGTAGATAAATAAATAAAATAAAAAAATAAATAAATAAATAAAAATAAATAAAAAATATATAAAGGAAGATAAGAAAAAATAATAATAATAAATAAATAAATGAATAAGGGGAGGGACAACCCCAGCCTTACGGCCAATAGCCAGCGCCAACACGCCAGGAAGCCCCACCCGGACTGAGAAGCCCCACCAGGGGGCAGCCCGGACCAGGACCAAGACAGGGCGCCAGACCGAAAGCCCTTCAAAGATCTTCTTCCCTCTATCACCACCCCCCACCCCCCCTCCGAGATCTGTAATCCCTCCCCTACAATAACAATCAAACTACTCTCACCACACAACCGACAGAAGGACATCCAGGCCGATATCATACCTACTCCCCCTCCCTCCCCTTCCCCCACTTACAGAGTGCAAACCCGTGAGGGGGTAAGCACTTACCATAAGGTGTTTATGTCCATGCCCCCCCCCAGCCCAGCCGCCCAGAGGCACCCGGCACACCAGAGGCCGTGGCAGCAGGGACAGACAGCCGGGCTTACACCGCCCAGAACCCAAGCAGCACTCCCCACAGAACCCTCGAACCCCTGAACCCCCACCGGGGACCCCCGCCCAAGGGCAATGCCCCCAGGGATCCCAGACCCCAGGAGCCACCCCAGACCCACCCCGCGCCAGTAGGGTCGGGTAATGCCCAAAACCCCGGCGCCAGGCGCCAGCACCCCCACCCCGCCCCCTCCAACCCACTCCCCGACACCGTCCCACAGCACCAATCCGAAGAAGAAGAAAGCCACACAACACAGCTAGCGCCAAATCCCGAGCCCCCCTCCAAGCCTCGATCCCCCGCCCACACACCCCCTCCCACACAAAAAAAACAAACAAAAAACAAAACAAAACAAAAAATAAATAAAAAAGCGGCGCGTGTATGATGTCAGAATGTCATTCAGTGATTTCCGTTTGACGTCTGGGAACTAAACCGCAGCGATCCAAATTCTAGCTGTCAATTTGACTGCCTTAGGTTCTGTCTGAGGCAGAAAGATTTACCAGCAACTGACCTCCAACCAAACATTTCAACAAATTCTCATTATCAGTGCGTATGAAATCGTACGAAAAGCCATGCACACTATTTTGGACGTTTTTCCTCAAAAAACCACATCAGTGCGCATGCGCAGGTAGACGGAAAAAAAAAAGCAGATCCGCGGACGGACGTAAAACTGGGAAAAACAATGCAATCATCACTTATTCATGTCTCTAACTATGTTGCTTGCTGTTTTATATCTTAGAGTTATGGTTATGGTTAGGGTTAGGGCTAATTGTAATTTATATTCTATATTCATGAATGGAGCGTCAGATGCGCATGCACATACGACGAAAAAAAATGTCCAAAACGTACGAAATTACGGTGCATAACTTTTCGTACGATTTCATATGAACTCAGAATGAGAATACACTGAACATTTTGTGCAAACGGATGAAACCAAGTGGGTCTTTATGCAGCAGCGTCTAATGCGCTTTCAGAGAGCACAGCTGATTTGTCAGCAGACCATAAACTGAGCAAATGCAGGTTTTTTAGATGGTTGTGAGTTTCAGAGTCTTTAGCTTCTTCTAACAACAGCAACAGCATAAAACAGCTTATTGTTATCGGGCAGAAAAGAAGAGGAAGACATTAGCAAAGGTCCTAATGCTGCAATCAAACCGCAGGAAGCTGTGATTGACAGGATCTCTCAGGCTGTCTGTCACTATCCGATCCGTCCAGGAAGCACAATCCATCCTGCTCATGCGCAAACATACATCTGGGTGTCCATAAATAATGTCATTTTGGTTCTAGTCATGTCATGGGACATGCTCAGAGCAGTCAGGCTAAATCTGAATAAACCATGTTTATCTGTATTCTAGTTGTTTCTTTCTTTAGATTACTCACTATATACCATAATGTTAACAGGAAAGGAAAACATAAAACTCAGACTAGATTTATGTTTAAATCAAAAGCTGAAAAATTAGCTCCTGGAAGTAGCGAAGGATCCAGTGGCGGCTGGTGAGAAATATTTTTGGTGGGGCTGATATAGCCTGAGTGTATGTCTCCCAACTAATCCGGAATAAGAATTCAAATAAACAATTGGACCATTGAAATACAATTTAACAGTAATGATTTAATTTACTATATAATAACAGTAACAGTGATGATTTGGGTCACTGTGACCGGGTTCTTTGGCCTCCAAGAATCCAGTCTCAGTCGGGTTACCGGTGTTAGTGATTTATTGAGCTCAAAAACTCAAAACAGGGTGCAAAAGAAACTAAACATATACAAGATCCTCTGGGCCTCAGCCTCCCTCCAGTTACCAGCAATGTAACAGAGAAACAGAAAACAAAAATTGCCGCTTTTCTTCCCAGCCCTCATTAAATGGTTTAAGCCCCTCCCCTCCAAACTCTCTTATTTCTGATTTCTTCTCATAAATCAGTTTTGTTCATATATTACCTCCACAAACAATTGATGTACAAAAACAAAAAATTTTTACAACTTCATTCCTTTACACAGATTCGTTGACTTATTCAATTACACCAAACTTTTAAACATAAAATAAAAAAAATAATAATCTGACAAACATTTAGCGAGTCAAGTGTTGGTGATGTCACTTCCGCATTCCAACAACTGTGGCGTTTGAACCGCTTACTGAGCGTTGCCTCGGGTTTGAACCCAGCAAAGACGCCGCCAGACTGAAGATGACCAGTCCCCGTAGCATAAACACGTACACACATCGCTGATTGGCCATTAAATTATTAAATTGACCTAGCAATAGTACATGATTGACAGATTCTATGCAGGCGCCCCCAAGACGAGAGCGGTAGGAGTCTGTCTGTGGAAATCCACAAATGAATGACAGTAGATAGGGAAGTGTAGTTTATATAGCTTTGTTTTGCTTATAGGTATTTTTACTCTAGAGAGTTTTTAACAAAATAAGATCGAGGGAGACCGGATGTATATTTAGATCGCCAAAATGAGCTGATATAGCGCATTACGCCCGGAGATGAGGATGGTGCTTCCAGGACGGAGATTCGGGTGGCGACTCTGCCTGCTGCCTCCTGACTTTGATTTAAAAGAAAGAAAAAAATCTTGTTCCTTCTGCTTCTTGACTAGAGTCAGTTTGTCATTTAGTCAATTGAATACAAATGTTCTTTTTCTGTGTCACAAAGGGATGAGGAAAGTTATTGTGATTAACAAAAAAAGAAATAACTTTAATACAGAAACCAAAAATGCAGCAATTTCTTTTTTTCCAAGACTGGATTCTGTCACTTATTCAACAACAACATTTAACATCATGCAAATATCACGAGTGAGTGAGGAAGATTTTCTGCAAGAAAAACGTATTTTTTGAATCTCATGGCTCAGGAGGTTGAGGCTTGTCCTCAAGCAGTGGGTTGCTGGTTTGATCCCCCGCTCTAAACGTCTCAGACGCTGCATCTTTGGGCAAGATTCACTCCCTCCTCACTTACTTTTGGGGGTCAGAGGACCTGGTCATCAGGGCGGCCGCCAGAAGTTTGGGCCCCGTCAATAGAAAAAAGTTTTACCACTGAAAATATATTCCTATTCGGTTTTGCTTTAACTTTGTTAAAGGAAACATTAATTACATGTTAGAGTAGTCATGGTAACTGCCGGTGACAGATGGGGGAGACCTGATGTGATGCATTTATTGCAATTTTTTCTCATATTTGAAAAATATAATGTTCTTAATTGGGCCCCTCCTCAGTCAATGGCCCTTAGAACCGTCCTAACTTTAATATGGCGCCCCTGCTAATGATGCAAACTTTATAAAAGCCCTGCTTCTGTCATTCCTCCCCAGAGTAGCTGCAGCTTACCCACCATTAAACCTGTGAATATAGGGCTCAGCGGATGAAGCCAGAAATACAGTTTTAACTTCTGTCTTGATAAAGTGTGCCATGCAGGCACAGGCTATGTGATGCAAAAGCTGTTTAATATCCTCTTAACCCACCACCTCCAACACCAGTGCTGACATTTCTGTGGATGCCAGTCTGGGTTTTTTCATGTTTAAAATCATAACTAGTGAACTTCTAAAATACCTTTTATTCTGGGCTAAAGCAAAAACGACCCCCTGTCGAATTTGGTTCTTATGAAGTGACAACATCCGCTCTGAGAAACAATCAGATGTTTCTGTTTTTAAGTTATTTCACTTTTTCTTAATCAAAATGAAAAAAGCAAATTTTGTTTGTCATAAAAAATCGCTTTGTAAATCCACTGGTTTTGATAGGCGCTGTTCTAATTGAGCTCAGCATCAACCAGGGTTGAGTTTCTTCCAGAAGAAAGTCCTGGTAACTGATCTTATTGTGGAGAACTGAGATAGTTCCGTTGAAAAGTCAACTCACTATTTCCACCAGGCTACATAAGGAGAAATCTCTCTAAGAAAATACACAGTGACACTATAAGAATTAATAATAATTTATGAAGTGTGTGTAATATAAATCTACGTTACGTTTAGGGAGGAAAAGGCTTTCTTGTATTCTCCGATTCCATCAGCTGGTTTTCTTTTTCCTTCACTTCTTCTGCTATTCCTGCCCCCAAACCCCCCTGGTCTACATATATATATATATATATATATATTGAACCCCACCTCAGTGTTAATACTGGATCTGGGCCAGCTTAAAGCAAAATATTCACCAAAACAAACAAAACTTTCCTTTAAATTTGAGTTTGAAAAAAATCGGTTTCCTTCTGCCAGACTGCATCAGGAAGAAACTTCAACGCTGGTATCGATACCAAAGTAAATTTTTTATATATTTTTGCCAATTGTAAATTTAGCTTCCAGATTATTTGCTCATAAAAAGAACAATGACCTCTGACAGCTTCAGAATATTGACAAATGTTGTTTTTTAAATTGATTTTGCATTTATTTGTGTACGTATTGAACTAGCATCTAATTCTGTAGAGAAAGCATTTTCTAGGATGAGATGTAAAAAGGTGAGTTTTTCATATTAATAAAAGTACATTTTATGTCTTACTTTGGGTATCTAATCTTTTCCTGGGTATCGATATCAAATTTGAAATATTAAAACAACAGTCGATCTCTATAAATTCATGATACCTGAAATATCGCAAAACTCCTCAAAATTGAAGATGCTTAAGGATTAGATGTTTATATAAAAATGCATCTGGATTATTTTATTAATCTGATGATTAATTATATCGGCCTGTTTACCTTTGCTATGTCTTCCTTTCAATCATCAGCCTGTTTTCAGATAAATGCCACGAGTGGAAAAAAGGAAAAGGTTAAAAAAGTAGAATCCCGATTGTGACCATTGGACCACAGGCGTAACTTTCTGAAGGACTGGTGTTGACATGTCCCCACCAATAATTTCCCCCTTTCTGCTCCTTTACTTTAGCCAAAGGTAACGGAGTTGGGTGCAGCTAACTATAATCCGAGTTTTTTAAGTCAGTTTTCTTTTCCTCTCTCCCACTGCTCCCGTGTCCCGCATCTCTGTGTAACATCATCGGATCTGTCGCTTTGAGACATCTGATCTGCGTTCGCATTTCACTGCTTAGAGAGTCGCTACATGGAGGAGGAGACACACAGCAGCACTCAGTGAATATTAACCAGCAGCAACTTCCATGTTTAAGTCAAAGTTAGGAGACGGGTTGGTTAAAATGATTGGAAATACCACGAAAAATCAGTTTGTTACATACGGAGCTGTTTCAGCTAAAAATGGCAACAAGTTTATACAAGTTAGTAATATTATACAAGAATCTTGAGAAAACATAGTTTGCTCTTCTTCACTAGTTAAAAAAAAGCTTCTCAGAGGACCATGACTCCCAGTTACAGGTTAAAATGAACATGATATCTTATTGAACAGACTGCAGAGCTTCTCCATATCAAGAAATTTAGTTTCTGGCATCATTATATTAGGAAATAGGTTCATAAATGTTTTAAACGGAGAGAAGTAGGGAGAGCTGCAGATTTAAAGGTGAACCAGATTTACTAGGATAATCAACATGCAATAAAATATGTCCAACTTTACTAGAAAGTTTAGTAGAAAAAAAGAATATGCTCTGCTATATTTAAAATGCAGCATATCTATATTTTTCTGGAATGGATGGAATTTAAATTGTACTTCTAGGGATGCATGATTTAGTGATTTTGGCATCGGAATCGGCTGTTAATCGTTACTTTTAATGTTTTTGGGCCCTATACATGTAATACACTAAAAGGCATCTCTCTAACTATCTATAGAGTATTCTGGTTCTCTTGTGTTCTCAACAACAGGAAAGCATTACATCAATATATGTTTGAGCTCCTTTTTGGAAAAAACAGAAACCCTAATGAAAGCTTTCAGGTGGAGTAACTATTGGTCCATCAGACACCACCCTTAGAGCGCCCCCACCAACTTTATCTCTAAGTTACACCCTTGCATCAGACTAGGAAATAATAGTGATAAGGATTAATAATCCTGTTATGAACTAATTGCTGGGATTTATAAACCCAAACATCTGACTGGGATTAATCGTTGGGATTTTTCCTGTCTGACATGGAACACCTTTAATTAATGGATAACTGGATTCATGACGCTTTCATTATCATTGGGAATAACTAATAGTGATATTAATATTAGTACACTGACTACATGAGAGCATTGATAATTATTGACCAGCTGATTCTGTTTACAGATTTAAGAAGACGTTTGATTGAAATGGGTTATGTTTGATGTTTGTATGGCGGCTGGGATGGAAGGACGGCGAGCTCACCTGCTCTCTTGATCATTGCAGTGATTTCCTCGTGCCCGACTACCTGAGCCAGGTGCAGGAGGAGGAGGAGGCACTGGGCGTTCCGTACGAGCTGGAGGAGTCCCAACATCACCCGGTCTACCCGGGCAGCACCTCCAACGCCACCGCTGCCGCCTCTTCCTCAGTCCAGATGCCCGTCATCTCCCAGGTCTCCTCTTCCACACAGAACTGTGAAAGTTCCTCTGGCTTCCTGTCACCCGAGCCCCTGGACCCCCTGGAAGCGCCGACCTCCAATAAGACGGACGCCGACGAGGCGGCGGCCATGACGGAGGAGATCAAAACGAACGACGGCGTCAGAGGCAGTTCCCCAGAGGTGTTTGAAGAGGAGCAGCAGCATCAGCAGCATGCTGAGGCCAAGGTGGTGGCTTCCATCACCATAGAGTGATTCAAGGCTTCTGCCTGCCTCTCATGTCTTATTTTGCACTCAGGTCATATGGGAAAATGATGCTAAGACTGAAAGGAACCACCTGGAAAGCTGCGCCTGCGACCCGCAGCAGGGCTCTCTCAAGACTTCATGGCATCGTTCTCCATGCAAAGCTTCCCCAAGGTTCAGAGTTTTCCGAGTTCCCTCCAGCTTCATCAGTCTGGGAGTTAACAGTATTTTTCATAGTAGATTTATCTTGTTTCCCATATGACTTGAATGCAGCACCAGCTGTAGTTATTGAAGTGTTAGCCAATTGGAGGTCTGTTCATTCCAAGCCTTGCTCTACTTTTAGAAAGTGCCTGAGAGTTCACACTTTAGCAAAGTCACGTAGAAGAAGAAGAAGAGTGGCAAATCAAAGTCTTTGCAAACAGAGCTAAAATAGTCCTTGTATTAAATTAGTGACAGTAATGCTAGTTTGTATGGACAGACTGTGTTCCTCATCGGGTGCTGTTGCTATTGGCCAATTATTACATGTTAATATTAATCAATCCTGCAATAGCTTGTACTGTACTTCTATATGAATGCTGTCTGTTGGGTGTTGCTCTGCGATGTGTAAGGTGTGCGTGTATGTGCATTTCTATGACCCTTATGAACACAGTATGTTTTCCCTTTTTAAATGGTTCAAACTTTAGCTAGACTGAGAAAGAACTTCTTAACGGTTTATCTTTTATTCGTCTGTGAAGAATGTTGTGAAATCCAACCTTGGTTCTTTCAAAAAGGCCAAATTCTCTGATTCTAGGTCTTTGATCAGAGGAGGTCTTTAGCTAAACGGCATAAACAGTTCAAGGTTGTTAATTAGTAGGCATGGGCTGGACCGGGGATTCTCACAGTGCTAAATAAAAAAAAAACAAATATCAACAAATTGATCAAATTAGAACAGCAGTAATCGTCACATGACTGCTGGAAGAATGAAATTTAGCTTATTAGTTTTATTCGTCATTTAATTCAATTCAGTTCACGTTATTTCTATAGCGCCAATTCACATCATGTCATCTCAGGTCACTTTCCAGTTCACCAGATCATCCTGTCAGATTGATTCAAAGTTTCTATCTAAGGAAAACCAGCTGGTTGCATCGACTCATTGACTCTTTAGCAATCCCTCACACTAAAGGGCTGTTTATCCTCCCTCAGCGTCAGTGTAAGCTTGGCACAGGTAGATGCAGATATTATTGATTTATCCCCAATATTGATGCGTGGTCTGCGCTATGTTATTCCACGACCACAACGCAGGAGGGACAATCAGGAACTAGGTGTAGGTACTAGATACGACAGATTCGTGAAGGAAGCGGGGGCAAGTTTGTCCAATAACGGAGGGACATGAGGGCCAAAAAGAGCGGGGATCCAGGTGGAAAAAGGGTCCCAGCGTTCTCAGGCACCTCGCTCTTCTAGCTAGTCCATCTTAACGAGTCGTTATTTTCCAAAATGGCGGTCATACAAACAAAACAAGCCGGTAAGGTAGCAAACAGGAAATATGCATAGAGTAGAGCGGATGTAGAATTGACCAATCAGAGGCCTCCTGTCTGCGGTCACCTATAATTTGGAAGAGATGCAGCAGAGTGTCTCGCGGAAGGGCAGCAGAGACATCTCTGCGTTCACTGTGAGACCTACTCAGACGACCTGGTTTAAGTATAAATCAGCCTTAAGCAATGGATTAGCTAGCGACAGTGGGGAGGAAAAACTCCCTTTGAACGGGAAGAAGGAAACTCCAGCAGAGACCAGGCTCAGTGTGGCGGCCATCTGCTTTGGGCCCACTGGGAGTTCAAGGAGAAACTAAGATCAAATTCAAAAAAATAGCTGTAAGGGCGAAAAGCTGTCCAGGAAACACACAGCCAGGCAGGCGAGCTCCGAGCCAGCTCCCATGTCAGAGGATGAAGAGAGCACATCCAGTTAGTCACAGTCAGAGAAACAGGACTACACTGGAAAATGCAGCCCCGTCTCCAACGTTAGCCCGTCTGCAGCAGCCCTCTCTCTGCATAGCCATGTGTGAAGTACCGCTGGCTCTGATGGCGATTGTTTTGTTCAATTTGGCAAAATGTTCGTTTGATTCGTGTTGATCTGACTGTTTTAATCATTATTCACCCACTAGATGAAAAAAGTAAGAACTTATTATTATGCTCCTGCCTCCTAGTCCATACTTTTCCAGTGTCCTTCTCAAGAACATACTTGGTGTGGACACGAGTTCACACTCGCGTTCTTGTGATTTGAGAAAAGGTTCCTATCATGTATTTCATCTGCTCAGCCGCTGAAACAGGACAGTCCAACCTGCACAGCTTAAACCAGATGGACTCACCTGGGCAGAATAAATGCATGACATAGAGATGACTGTTGCCCCCCCCCCCTCTCTGGGGATGCTCACCGGCCCATGCCTATTAACGTTTACGGTGATGTGTGACTGAATGATCTCAAAGGTCACGTCTTATTTTAGCACAGCTGAAGCTCAGCCTGCTGGACAAACTTCTTCATTTTGTTTGGCATTTTTTCGTTACACAGTTCTTGTTAGACTGCCTTGATTCGCTTGTTTTTACGGCATAGACGAAAAAGAAAAAAGGTTGTAAGTCGTATCATTTCAGAGGCGTTTCCTTCTCTGGATGCTGTTTTATTCTTTTGCATTTATTGCTGTCTTGTAGCCCAAAGAGGGCAAATATCTGCAAGACATTTTATAGCAACCCTGCAACGGTTGCTTCCTACTCTAAGGGTATTTTTACTCTGTCAACATGATTTCAAGGTATTTTCCATTGATTTTTGTACATCCAGGTAAACGTTCAAGCCCATTTTAATTTTAACGTTTCACTATTGTCACTATTGTGTCACAATTTTCTCCCGTAAAGAAATGGAGCAGAGTAATGATGCCCCCCCCTTGTCTTAATGCTGTTTCTCTTCCAGACTTTACCTGTAATAATATGTAGCAGAAAAAGACCATTTTAACTTGTGTCTCTGCCGTTAGATGTTTGGCAGGAGTAGATTTGATTGCACTAACCTGGCACCCTGAGGTGATTGAACACCCACAACCCACCCCACCCCAAGTTAAACAGCATTTCAAATATTGCTTATCCAAATTTCTACTGCAATAGGAATGTGGAAAAAAATCGATTTATATTGTGATAATCTGCTGTCCAATATAATATCGATCTTTCAGTCCCTAATGTCAATAAAAAAAACAAAAGCTGAGGGAAAAATGGGCTACCTCTGCACCACCACACTGGTAGATGGCGCTGTGGAGCCTTTTACCTGTGCAGCACATCACCATCTCTGTAGTTGAGGCAGTCACAGTGGAGGTGAACATGAATTCTGATGAACATATACAGCACTTTTCATTTCGATAGCTGGGTAAAATATCGCAATATTGTGATAATATTCACCCAAGTATTGTGACTCGTATCGTATCACAACACCCATTACTTACTCACCTCTATCCTGCAAGTGGCCTTCTACTGCGTAGAAGAGGTGGACTCCCACCGTGAGAGAACGGCTAATGTTAAATCAGCTAGCACAGCTAACGGCATTGCTAAAAAAGATTTCCAAATCCCGGACATTCCAGAACCGAAGCTCCTCAAGAGTCGCCTTTCTGTTACCTGCTGGAAGTCTCGCTCTCTCTCGCCGAATGAACAGCAAACATGGCTCCCCATTCAGTTTTCTTCACTCCAGCAGCAGAGGGCGGGTGATCGCTAACTTATAGCACTTAGATTGATCGTTTCCACTGATTGCATCAGATTCCTTTGGTTTCCGGATCACGTACGAAGCACCTGGAGCATGCTAACGTACGGACGCCATGTAAGGCGCTGATGAGGCCAGTTTGACGGCAGGCTGTCCTTCACATCACTGGTTTCCTGTTACATAACCGTGCTGTTCGGGTCAATGTTCCCTGTGGCATGCCAACATGGTGCCTGTGTCTTGAGAAGATAATGACACCCATGGTTTGATCCATGAGTTGAATGCTACTGACAAAAAAAATCTGCCCCACCCCCCAGTTGAAGTATAGGTGCTCACAAACAGGGTTGATTGTAGATGTTGTTTCAATAATGCTGTTCTGTGGACACATCCTAAAACCAGTCTAAGCTGTGTTGTTACAGGCTGGTGGTACCGTGTGCCATCATCCCAGTCACTTTTTAAAAAAAATGTGCCATTTGCCCTTTTTATCTGGGTAGAAATCAAACTTTTTAAGAACCGGACCAAATGTTCTTTGTCTCATTGGGGATTTGCCATGGCAATCACTTATTGCACATGATAAAAGAAGAAGAAGAAAAAGAAGATAATCATTCTAAGTTGTTCAGCATAGGGGTCCTCCGGTTGTGGCCCTTAAAACACTGTATGATGTGTGTTTAAGAGGCTAGCCTTAGTAAATGGACCTATTTTCTCTAGTTGCACAATGTTAAAAAGAAAAAAAGCAAATGGTTTTATATCCTCCACTTGTACGTCATGCTTTCCATCTGTTGTGCTCAGTGTCTGTATTTGTTTTTTTTTTTGTTTTGTTTGTTTTTTAAATAATGAAATGCTGCTGTTTGTCGAAACGCAAAAGTGCCCAGATTATTTTTGTGAGCCGATGGTGTGCAATAAATGGACCGGTGTTGTTTTCAAACTTAAATCGTGTCTTTGGAATGGCAAGTTGGATAAAGAAATCTATCTAAACATGCATATTGTATAAAAAGGAATGTATGATCTTGTGTCAATCAAATGTGACTGAAGGTGCAGGAACCCGTTCGTCGTCTGTGAAGCAGGGAGCGCGGCGTTGTTACCCGCTCGGTTCTGCTGTTTGTTTCAAACTTCTGCATGTTCATATTGTTCTGTGAAGTGACCGGAGAGCATGTCTAGAGTTCGGTGGTGATTCCTGTCCAGGCCTTATAACTCTTCATCCAGCGTAGCTCGGATGGGGACAGCATGCCCTCTTTTATTCTGTACATTTTCTCTTTTTATGTGCAATGTTTGGAAATCTCTTGATTACATATAGGACATGCCTTTTCAGTGTACACTAGATGTTGTATACATGCTCCAGTCCACATGGTTTATTTAACAGTAGGAAAACCCAGTGAAGATCCACATCACATATTTTTGGTGATTTTTATTTTTATTCTAGTTACTGTTTAAAGGAATCTTTGGATATTCTTGTTAAATGTGAAAAGGCCACTTTAGTCTTTGAGTATGAGAGGGCCTCTTTTTGTGACTGTCTGCAGTGTTTGTATATATATTAATATATAAATGTACAGTATATACACTCATACTTGGTTGGATATTCTTTATACAGTAGACTACTTGGTTAAACCTGCTTTCTCACAGATGTTGTATTTTGTGTCTTTGATACGGTATTTTAACAGTAGTTTGGAGAACTTGTCCACAAACGTTTCTGATAATTCTAGACTATATTAAGTGTTTTAACTGGATCATATTCCATAGTTGGCAGTGAGAAAACCCAGAAAGACCACGTTATATTGAAGAGTTTATGGTCGTTTCCAATCTTTGCTATTGTTCTGGCTTTGCAGTCCCGTTGTTCTTGCAAAAAAAGAGCTGTTTTTGTATAAGTATAACATGTAAATAAAATGACCTGAGTCCAAATAAAGAAAAAGTCTCCCTTAACATTTCTTTATTCTACCACCTTTTTTTTCCTAAATCACAGCAGTAAGCCATTTTTTATTTCAGACCAAGTTTTTTCAGATCCTCAGAACATTGGCTGTAAAATCATTTTCAATGGAGATCCTTTCAAGCTTATTTAACCTTCAAAGATGGATTTAAGCCAACTCAGTCCACTGGTTTTCCTAATCAATCTGACTGTATTATCTCTGTCAAACTGCCTTCAGATAACATGTGACATCTCCTCATACCTTTGTTAGACAGAAAAGAGGAAGTTAGACGGACATTTCACAAAAGACAAAACATCTAAATGGAGAGTTTATGATTTATACAATGAAGTGTCAGGATTTATTTAAATGCTGAATCTTTTGTAAACTGATTTATTGATCTTCTGTCAGGGTCAGGGTCGGCTGCTGTCTATCTCCAGCACTCTTATGGCTGAAAGGCAGGACACACCCTGGACAGGTCGCCAGTGCATTGCAGGGCAACATGGAGAGAAACCCAGGGAGGCCGGAGTACCCGGAGAGAACCGTAGCATGCATCGGGAGATCATGCAAACGTTGAGTTTCTGCAATCCAACCCTGTGTTAAAAGGTATACTATGCAACGTAAGTTGATTTTCCAGCGAGGCTCCCAGAGGCTTAAAGTAAAAAGTGCACTGAGGTAAATGCATGCAGCTGTTCTCCTGGTTTCTCCGATCAAACCGAGGCGCGGGTTGTTTTGAGCTTAGCAGACAGGTGAGAACGCAACGAATGACCAATACTGCGTTCACACTGGGCGCAGCTGGTACAGCAGAAGCAGCTGAGTTTACTACGCAAAAGTCAATGGTTGACCAGCGTCAAAGGCGCAGCAAAAAGGTCTCCGCTGTTCACGGCTTTGCAACAGCAGGCGCCGCGGTCGCCTGAGAGCAGTTGAAGCAGCGGCTGGCCGACGTTAAGCGAATCATCTGGACGCAGGGAGAGAAACACAGTGCTGATGATCCTCTCCTCTTAAACAGTTTATTGGCGCTTCAAATTAACTTAAAATGCAGAAATCTGCCCGCACGCCAGAATATGTTGGCTTTTATTATCCCCTGCTGCCTGCAGTTTTGGATTATTTAGATGAAAAACACCTACCAGCTGCCGTGGTGAAACCGCTTAGGAGGCTGCAATTCGACCAGAGGCTGCTGATGAAGGGATCCCTACTGTCAGTGCATCAGCTGGTATGTGGGGGGTCTGAGCGACCACACAGAAAAATATTGTAAGGCAGGATGATATTCTGGATGAACTGACTGCACTGATTACGTTTTTCAGGTGTATTTTCTCACTCTAAAAACACATATTAAAAACTACTTTATTCCCACTGATCACAGCAAATATAGCTGCAAAAGGCAGAGAAAGGATAGTGAAGCTCCATCCAACGCTTCAGACATTACTTTTGTAATCGCCAAGCAGCCAGAGGCAGCAAAGCTGCTTCAGCCTTGGCGATCAGAACTAACTGGTTACAAGCAGCAAAATGAAGCAGCAGGCCGATTTTGCTAAGCTTTGCTGCGTGGAGCGAGGCATAACTGCACAAAGATGCATGCACTGTGCTAGCACTTGAGAATGCTTTTAACTTTCGAGGCGTGTAGCAGTTCTCGCCGCAAAAGCAAAACTGACTCTCACGCAGACTTCTGAGCCTGTGGGGTGCTGGTCGGTGCTCCTGCAATTGCAAGTCCGTGTTTTTCCCCTACAGACCACCAGGGCGACCCGAGAATACCTTTTGTTCAACCTGAAATGACTCCATTTAATCATCCAAAACGTTATATGGAATGACATTAATTAACTGAAATATGTTGCATAGTATGCCTTTTAAATCTAGCTTTTGTACATCTCCACTGGTATTTCCAGGATGTGGTCTTTCAGATGAGCCACCTCTATACCAACACCCTAATTTCTCACAACTTCCTCTTGAAATGGACGTCAGGATTCTGAGCAACTCCAAAACATTCAATGTTCAAAATTACTTCCAATTAATTTCAGTTATTTCTAAAGTTTCTTTCCAACTAATATTATCACCAGTCAGATCCGTCCGAACAGATTCAGAGTCAACTGCATTTTATTCCAATTCTGTCATTGATTTAGGTGAAGTTGGTTTTGTCACTTAAAATGTGAAATACAAGCTTTTTTAAGGTAAAAAAATGCCGGTCATATTCAGACACTACTGCCACCTACTGGTTTGTGATGTCACGCTGCGGTATCGGGCTGTTGATCAAGTCCCAGTGCTGTATCTGGTGTTTGTCACAACGCCATTATCCAAGTCATCTTGAAAACATTTTTATTCCAAATGTTGACTACATATTACGGGTTTTTCACAGACTTTTCCTTTAAATCATTAGATCTGATGCCGTTACCCTTGCAGATGATGGAGGAAGAGATCAGACTCTCCCCAATAGACTGATAGACTGATCTTTGTAGACGTAGAAAGTCCAGTCTGTTCTGTCCCTTCTTTGAAATACTTCTTAGTCCATTAATCATTAAATGGCTCAGCACCACCGGAGCAGATGATGGTTTTTATTGGAATCATTAGAATTGAGTTACCTAATAACAGGGAGAAACGGTATCGGCACAATGCAAAATACAGGAGAGGGGAGAATATAAAGATGAATAAAACCTTAAAAGTGGTAAGGCGGTCAAGTCCGACATAACAAGGGATTCACCTCTGAGAAGAATGGGGAACAAGGGAGCAGAAGATGAGGGGGAGGAAAGGGGAATGTGTACAGAAATTAAAGGAAAAGTCCGATCAGCAACGAATAATCAATGGATCATTATCTATACCTAAAATGAAACATGTTCTCTGTGATTTTATGAATTTAGCTGCTAATCAATCAAAAAATGAGTCTGGGAGCGGCCATTTTTGCCCAAATATAGTAGCCCCTCC
>JAGKQL010000009.1:2230183-2245596 GCA_018398635.1 Cyprinodon brontotheroides | reverse complement strand
TTTTTTTTTCTCATTTTGTCTCTCATAGTTGAGGTATATCTATGATGAAAATTACCGGCCTCCTTCATCTTTTCAAGTCGGAAAACTTGCACTATTGGTGGCTGACTAAATACTTTTTTGCCCCACTGTATATAGCACCAATTCACAACAAATGTCATCTGAAGGCAGTTGACAGAGATAATACAGTCAGATTGATTAGGAAAACCAGTGGATTGAGTTGGCTTAAATCCATCTTTGAAGGTTGAAGCTTGAAAGGATCTTAGGATAAGATCTGAAAAAAGTGGCTCTACTTTTAGAGCAAATAATAAAAAAAAGGAAAGAAAGTAGGAAAACCTAGAGCCAGAGTGCAGAGTCAGGATGGCTGAATAATGCAGGGTGTAGGATAGAAGCCCTGATTCTGTACTTTGTACACCAACAACACCCCTGCTCAGACAGTATATATTACCTTTGTTAAAGCCCCTCTGTGTAATGCATGGCTCTTACTTCATTCCTTGTAAACTTTTACTACAGAATTTGAAATGTTTTTGCAGATGCATTAAGTGCTTGTTTACATTTTTGGTGGAAAGGAACAGCCAGAGGCAGGTTTCAGACAAACTGGATGCAGCCGTTTCTCAGGACTGTGGCGAGTATTACCCAGCAACCTTGACTGATTTGAGGGTAATGGGATTGTCGTCTTTTCAACATGTGATGCTTTGTCGTACAATGAGTGGTTTATCACTCAGTATCATTTGAATAATTTCTTTGGTTGATAATTAATAGCTCTACTGATAGCCTAGCCTAAGTCACTAAATTGGTGGGAATAACTGGATTTTAACAGCTGGTCCTGAAGCCACCCGGAATGTGAGAGGCCAAAAAATCCTGGTGAGTAAGCAGATTATTGTTATAATTATTCAGCTAAGAACATCCAATTGTTTTCACCCTTGATATTGAATGATTTATCCATTAACTACAACTCCAGTTCTAGGTGAGCATATATTCATAATCTACATGTACAATATTACAATTGACAACACTGGTCTTTCCAGTAGAGTTCACACACAGGCAGACATTGCTTGTTTACATTATTAAACAACACAGTGTCTCTGATTTTGGTTATAAACCATAAAGAAATGTGAATTTAACAACAAATAGAGACCAAAACAATGTCATTCTGATGGTTTGCTGCCATACAGGATGACATTGAAGAAAACGTTTTCAGGCAACAGAAAAGGTACCAAAACATTCAGCTAACACATTAATACCGACCGATGATGCTCTGCATGAGGTTAAACACTCCTGCAACAATAAAAACATTAGTGAATGTCTGCTGTAGCGTTTCAAAGAGGGTCACACAGATCACAGAATTACATTTACAACCTTGAAGAACTTAGTTATTCACATTGAATGATTTTACCAAGATGAAGTCAAAATCATTAAAGGGAGACATGATTAGTCTGCTTAACACAGCAGAACAGACATATTTGTTCAGTAGTGAACATGTTACACTACCATCAGCAGACTTTTAGACTTAGACAACTCCTCAGGAAGTCCAAAGTAGGAGATGGAGCAGGAGATGAAGTCTTCAGCAGAGTTTCCTACCTGAATAAATGGATCAAACAAGCCTGCTCTGTAAGATCGATTGGCTTCATTGATAACTTTAATATCTTCTGGGAAAAGAGACACCTCTTCAAGAGAGATGGATTTCACCTGAATAGACCAGGTGCAAAACCTTTGGCTTCCAACATTTTCTATTTGCTAAACAAATACATGATGGGAATGAAAATCAGATCGTCTCCCTGATGATAAATGTCACTCTCCTGAGGACTCGGAAAGCGATTACTTGGGACAGGAACAAAAAACGGAATGAACAAATAATAAAGACGGTCAAAATGGTCGATGAGGTTTGGAGGAAATATTGGTCACATCCATCATTGCTTTGGAGCACAGCGACAACTCCTCAGTCCCCAACAAAGCAGTGAGCCGATTCCCCGGCAGAGGCCCCCATCCCCTCCTCCAACTGGACCCCATGTCGTCTCCTGTATCCAGCTCAAAGCTACAGCTGGATCTGCCAACTGCACATGAAAGCAAACCCAAACACAGAGGTGAACTGTGTCACAAACTAAATATATTTGGTTTGACTCAACATGTTAAACAGACGACGCACAAACAAGGACATATTTTGGACTTGGTCATCAGCAAAGGTCTAAATATTTCTATGTTTCTGTAACTGATGCTGCCCTATCAAACCATTTTTCCCACTGATCTAATTACTAACAGGGAATTTATAAGAAAACATGTCATCATGGACTGTAACAAAGTTTGCAGTTCTTTATTGGAAAAAGGATCCACATGCTCCAGGTTGTAATAATAATTGTTTTGTATCGATGCATCGATCCAAAAGCCCACGATCCATCGATACGTCTGCAAAATAATCGATTCATGCTTTTTTTCCTCTGGTGTGCATCCATTTGCTCCTGGGCGTAATACTCCCTCGTGCTGCGGTGGCGTTAAACCTATATTGCCCTCCTGCCTCGCTTCCTGGTTATACTCTTACAGCAGTGTGTTGCAGTGAGCTCGATGCAGACATTTTTAAATTATGCTCAGTATTTTAGCGTGGTCTGTGCTACAGCTGTGGGTCTAGAATCGGCGGCGGAAGTGAGGGGCGAGTTTAGTCCGGCAGCGGAGGACATGAGCCAAAAGCTGAGGAGAATCCAGCTGGAAAAAGTCCCAGCGTTCTCGCGCACATCGCTCTTCTATTCCTTCAAACTTCTAAGTTGTTTTTATACAGAATATTTAATTTTACCAAACAAGCGGCCTCCTGCCCGCCACTGCACTGTCTGCGGTCAGCTACAATCTGGGAGAGGAACAGCGGAGCGTCTCTAGAGGCGGTAGCGTCGTCCTCTGGAGCCTTCTTCTTCTTCTTCTTTTTTTTAATGGCGATTGGCAAACAACTTATAGGTGCATTCACACCTTCCAGAATGGAGTATGGACCAGACAAACTATTATATTCTCCACCAAAATACCCGTTCTTCTTAGAAAATTAAAAATACTCCCAAAAACTACATCCCCAGATGACCTTTTGAAACAATTCCCTTATATCTAGTTTATTTTTATTCCTGTCTAACTCTCTAGGCAACATCTCATGATCGGTTCTCTAATGGAGACCCAAGATGCAGAACACCACTGATCTTTATCACAGGATGAAAAGTTTAACAAGTTTATTTGCACAATCACACTGAATATGCAGATGGCTGGTTCGGGCCTGGATTCTGGTTTCACCGGGAGTCTGCGTGAGAGACAGCACAGCACAGTTAAGGACTGTTGACGGAGTTTGGTTTCCAATGGTGCACAGATAGTACCTTGAGGGTTCTTGAGGTTCTCTTTGGGAGAGTCACTGTTGGTTCTGGAGAAGGATTTAGTAGCAGAGTCCGTTAGCTGCTTCAGCGTCTCACGCATCTAGTTTGAGCAGACCTTGGCCTTGGTTTCCCAGCTCTAGCCCAGAGCTGCTTGGAGGTTGTCTGAGGATCTTCAGGGTTTGGCTCTGAGGGTCGGCTCGGCAGGTTAGCTCTTCCAGAGCTTTCACGGAGGAAGCACGAGTTTCCTAGAGGCACAGAAACAGAGGTTAGAGTCCAACTAGGAATTAGAGTCATGGAAAATCACTGAGATCAAGGCTTTAAGCGCTGACCAACTGGAACAACACTCTGCGGCGTTGAGGCAAGGTCTGAAGACAGCTTATATAGTGGATCCTCTGATGATCTTGATGAGCTGCAGCTGTGCAGGAGGCTCCCTCAGAGGATCCTGGCCCGGACTCTGCTGGAGAAAGATGGGATTTTCTCCAGCTCCCAACACTAAGCAACATCTCTCTTTCCTGAGTATATTTATTACATTCTAAAACCATAGTGTTGGACAGTTTCTCTGGAGCCGAGGTATTGCATTGAACTCATTACACTGATATTGTGCAGTATTTTTTTTGATGCAACTTTTCTACTTCTGTTATTTGCTGTTGTTTCTAAAATAAAAAGGAATACTGATATTACAGCTTTCATTGATTTATTTCAAACTTGAAACTTTGTTTAGCCTGTAAGGCAGGGGTCTGCAACCTGCGGCTCCAGAGCCACATATGGCTCTTTGGACCCTCTCCAGCGGCTCTTAATAGTGGCTAAAATGTATATTAAGAGCTCAATAATTTACTATAATATATACCGTAGCTTTAGCGTTTTTTTATAAGATGGAAAAGAATAAGATTAAAAGAACCAGAAATATGTTTTAAGAGACATTTTTCTATGAATTAGTTTGAAAAATTATATGTTTTAACATTAAAAATATATAAATTGATTGTTTGAGATGGCAACAACTAATTTCCTATACGAGATAAAAAAAAAAAAAAAGGTTTTCTAGAAAAAGTCATGGTATATTTTGCAGCTCTAAACAATTTTTATTTGGTCGTACTCTGGGCAAAACGGCTCTTTAGATATGAAAGGTTGCAGAGCCCTGCTGTAAGGTGTAAAAAATAATAATAATAATAAAAAAAAGTTAATCGATTAATCGAATCGAATCGAATACGTGGTGTATTCTTGAGTATCAAAATAATCGAATCGTTGGGTCAGGAAATCGATACTGAATCGAATCGCCATGATGGATGCGATTTACACCCCTAGTACGCTGTACTTTTAAGTTTTAAGCTAATTTGCACAACAAAAACTGAACAATTGCACATGATTGGTTTAAAAAGTTTGTTGAACATTTGAGCTTCCATGGCAGGTCTGGTAGCAGCACATAGCAGGGCTCTGGTCACCACAATGACAATTATAAATGTGCAATAATCTGCGCAATATGTGATTTTTAGGGATATCTAGAAAGTTTTAGAGCAGGGGTAACCAATTAAAAATCAGCGGGGTAAAAGTTAAGATTAATAGTTATCTTTGATTAATTCAGTTCTTTTATTGGGGGTTCCTCCTGCTAGGAAACATTTGCTGCTCTGCTCTGATTTTTGGAGAAAATAAAAGAAAAGGAGACTGATGACATCAAGCTGCATGGACAGTGATCAAAAACTTTACCCAGGCCTACCGTTCTGCTTCCACTTTACCCTGAAACTCAGCAGATGAGCTGGTTGATATTTTCCATTCTAAAGTTGCACACATCATTGATTCCTTTTCTCCAGTTAGAGGGAAAGTCGTCTCTGGGAAGATCAAATCTCTATGGAGAAATGCTCCAGCAGCGAGAAAAGAGGTCAAAAGGCCAAGGTAGGTGGCAAAAGAACGGACTCCAAGTTCACTAAGTAATATATAAAGATAATATATTACAACTAAGGTGCAAGATAATCTCTTCTTAAAAAAATACAATTAAGTTGTAGATGAACTCCAATCTAAAAAAGTCCTGCAATGACTTTGCAAAGTTCTTTACTGAGAAAATACCCATTATTAGAAAAGCAGTCTGTCCATCGATGTCAACTCCAGTACCAATCTTGTCTCCAGTTAGATATCCCAATTCTGCCCCCCAAAAACTGCATAAGCGTTAAGAAGAAACTGTGCATTAGCTAAGCTCCACTTCCTCAACAGGTTTTATGAAGGTTTTACCCGTTTTAGAGTCTGATTTGATTGAAATAATAAACACATCCCTCATGTAAGGCCTTAAAAACCATATGGTCCTGCAGAACTACAGGCCCATCTCAACAGTGTTTCAGTAGTTAAATGCCTTCTTAAGAATGAAAAACTGCTTTCATGTCTTCCAGTCAGGTTTCCGTGCCAACCACAGGAGTGGGACTGCCCTGGTCTAGGTGTTAATTGCAAACAGTGTAAATTTAAAGTCTGGAAGAATCACAGTGCTGGTATTATTGGACGTCCGTGCAGATTTTGATACTGTTGATCACTTGGTTTTCTCAGAGAATTTGGACGGGTAGCACTTGTCTGGTGCTACACTGGACTTAAATCCTACCTGGAAAAAAAGGGGCTTCCACATACCAGCTTTAAATCAGATTTCAGAAAAATCAAATTGTGGGGTTCCTCATGGCTCGATTCAGGGCCCCCTCCTACTCAATATCTATATGCTTACATTAGCTTAAATTATAGCAAGCGGTGGTGAACCCTGGGGCCTCAGACCCCTGGGCTCCCATCCAGGTCCACCTTGGATGTAACCCGCCACCTATGGGCTTGCTGGTGCAGCACCTAAGCACTATGGCCTTTTGGGTCAGGCCCCTTAAGGACTGGGCCCTTTTAGGGTTTGACCCCATGCGGGTCTTCTCTGCCCTTCTCTGGTGGATGTGGCTATCCCTATATCTGCCCACCTTGTATCCCAGTGATCTGGTGTGCATCTGGATATGTCACGCTAGGATCACCTCGTTATCGTTCCTGGGCCCTATAGGGCGAGTCTAGGGCCACCCACATCTGTTGTGAAGCCTATTTTCCTTCTGGAGAGGCAATGTGAATCCTTTATACATGAGCATGCCCATGCATAAATACCACAGGAGTTTGGATCCAGGTGTTCAAAGATTAACACTAATATTAAATACTAAGCTGCAGCTACAGATATATACCACCTTGAATAATATTGTGTAATCACCATAGGTTTTGCCTTCCATTAAAATAATTAAAAAGAACAAGCTTAAAGTTCAGTTCACACAGATGAAAATGATCCAGCTCACATTCATAGTCCACATTTTCAAAAATAAACTAAGTTCACAAACCTATAAATGAACTAGTTGAAGTTCATTTGGTAAACTAAGCCACATTGCTACATAATAGATCCTCATATTTTACCCTTTAAATATGTGACAATAATATATAGAAAGGAATGGAAAATGCTGGATGCAGTCAAGGTTTACTGGATGTGCCGTGAAGCCTTTATTTAGCCAAATTACACAGAACTTGAGAAACATTCAGGAACATTCAAGTTCTGCTGAAAAGATCTGGATCCAAAATGATTTCTTACGTTCCTCATTCAGTAGCAGATATTTCCCAATATAGTTTGGATGCTTTAACTCTATGTGTCGCTTTAAATTTGAAGTGGACGTGGCTGACGTATCGGACTTGTTTGTTAAAGGAATAGTACACCCAGAACATGATTAGCCTTCATTTTTCTACTTACCCCCATGCTGAACAACACTCTGGAGTACTTTTTTGACATCTCAAATGCATCTGGAGATCTGGGAGGCTTCTTGCTGTCTGCTGACATTCAAATAATGGAGGTCTATGGTGCCCGAAGGCCAGAAAGGTCCATAAAAGTCCACAAAAAGCGTGTCAATATTCCTCCATACTGCTCGTCAATGTATTCCAAGTGTCCTGAGTGGGTAGCGTCCATAATTTACTCGAAACTAAGTCATTTAGAATGTTTTTAGAGCATAAACAGTAGTGTATAGGATTTCCTAACAGCGGCGTTCCTGCGAAGTCTACGGAAACCGCGGCAGACCAACCAGATGAAAGTGCGCATTCAGCGTCTGCTCTGCCGATAATGCAAAGCGTGAAGAAGAAGTAATGTGCTGTTTACCTGTGCAAAAGAAAGAAACAACGAAAGAAAATGTCTGAGGACTTCAGTGTTGAGGAAGAGCATGAGTTCTTTGCCGAGCTGAATGCGCACTTTCATGCCTGTTTTGGTCTGCCGCTGGCTTCCGTAGACTTCGTGAAGACGGCGCTTTTAGGAAATCCTATACACTACTGTTTATGCTCTAAAAGCATTCTAAAATGACTTTGTTCGAGTAAATTCTGGACGCTACCCACTCAGACACTTGGCGCCGACATTGACGGCAGTATGGAAGAATATTGACACGCTTTTTGTGGACTTTATGGACCTTTTCTACCTCGGCCTATAGACCTCCATTATTTGAATGTCAGCAGACAGCAAGAAGCCTCCAGATCTCCAGATGCATTTAGATATCAAAAAAGTACTCCAGAAGTGTTGTTCAGCATGGGGGTGAGTAGAAATGAAGGCTAAACTGATTTGGGTGTACTATTCTTTAAGTCCTGAAGTTGTGCGGTTTGCAAAAAAAGCGTGAGTATTTTTTTCTGTCCCAGTCTTCCTTTGTTGATCAACCTCTGCCAAGCACTCTGCTAAACTGGCATCAGAACTATCCAGCAGATGAGTCTGAATGAAGCAGACTGGTACTAGCAGTGGACATACTGCTCTGTCGGGCTGTTTGCTGTAATAAGTGCCATAAAACCGGACATTATTCAATGAAAGGTGTTGTTATCAAATGAATGTGAAGGTGAGCTTAGAATGGGGATTTGGCTTCTTTGTTAGCCTGCAATGCCCCATATCTGTCTATTAGGATGGAACGGTTTATAAAACCGCCTGAACCGCTCGGGTTCGACTGCCGTCTCGTTCGACATTGGTGTAGTTGGCGTTCGGTTCATGCGCACTCGCTCCTTTTCTCATAGGCTAAGGCCGTTTACACTCCAGAGCAGAAGGTGGCGGTACTGCGCCCACCAAAGCCAACCACCAGTAGTAAACAAGAAGAAGAAGAAGCTAAGCAGCGGAGCCGGGTGTAGCAGAAAAAAATCAGTTGTTGTGGGAGAATTGTGTGGGTATGGCGAGTGGAAAAGAACAGGAGTTGGAAGAGCCGCGGCCAGCAGCACTTTTATAGGTCTGCTGTATGGGACCACTTTTGCATTTAGAGTGACCCTAATGATGACGGGCGTGGAAAGAAAGTTGTGGATAAAAAGTGCAACAGTGTGCAAGCATTGTGCAACACGTTTTGTTTATGCTAACAGCAACCGCGACCAACATGTCATGCCGTAACCTCCGAAATCCCACATACTCCGTCAAGCGCTCCGCCCTGCCCACCGCTCCAGACCGGCTGCACAAAGCAAAGCCTACAGCCTCCACTGTGGCTGTGGCTCGTAGGGGGCATGCGCCAGATGATTAAATTCAAAGCAGCAAAACATGCGGAAATGATCCAGGAGTTTCCGACAGATCTCATTAAAATGTAATAAGCAATTCACCCAATTTCACTGGGGAGATTTTTCATTAATTTCATTAATTTTGGGGGGATTTTTGGGGTAACAATCAGCATATAACGAACCGAACCGAAAACAGTGACCAGAAACCGTGAACCGAACCGAACCGAACCGTGGATTTTGTGAACCGTTCCACCCCTACTGTCTATGTGTCTGAAAGGGGGTCGTTAGAGGGAATTGTTGGCCTGGCTGGATAGGTCAGATCTTCTGTTCCCCTGTAAAGTTGTTGGGGTTGCCCCCATTCCAAAGGGGTGTACCCCTTTGTCCATTTCCATTTGCATGTTTTCTAAATAAAAACAAGTCTTTGAAGGGCTATGATGGTAAAAAGCCTCAAACACAATGTTATTCATTTTAAATTGAAAAAGCTTCCTGGATGGGAAGCGAAACATCTTAATACTTGGAACCAAAGTCCAGTAGATTGTTTTTTTTTGTTTTGGAACGATTATGACCTGGATGACTGAGAATCTTCACCAGCTTTAAAATCAACATAATCTTTTGTATTTGTGGCATGACTTTAGAGGAGAAACGAAGGATGAGCTGTGTGGCTACCTTGCAGGATTTTTTCTCGGTGACTGGCTTAATGACCAAGCAATGTAATACTGTGTGGCCTGAGTGTTACCATATGGTGTCTCATCTCCAAGCTTCGTCATTTCATGCTCCATATAGTCGGAGTTTAAATTGTTGAAGGCGTCAGCATTACAGTAAATCTTGGACTAACGTCACATAACTGCCTAGTGTCATTTGTGTCTTTTACTGTCCCAGCAGCCTGCACATATTCTGCTCTGAAATAATAAACTGGAATTGAAGTTCTGCTTTGATGACTCTGTGTGTTCATTTGCAAAGGTGTCACCAGGCATTTACCAGACCTTCTCTTCATAAGCACAGGCAGGTTAATTCTGCAAGCAAGAGTAAAAGTTGGCTTCTACTCTGCCAGAGCTTAGAGCTGCTTTCAGTGTTTAACTCACCGTAAGGTCTCAGTAAAGGAACATTTCTTTGAATTTCTTGCAATTAATTCAAATAAGTCATCTTGTTGTTTTTGTTTTTAGGAATGTCTTTGTTCATGCTCAGATATGAGGACAGACAATTCTGTTAAAGATATCATTTTCAGATTTAGTTTCCCCTTAGATATTTGAACTGTTTATCTTAATTAAATTCATTTCAGTTGATTTCTATAGCGTCAATTCACATCATGTCATCTGATTGGTTCAAAGTTTTCTCTGTAAGGAAAATCAGCTGATTGCATCGACTCATTGACTCCTTCAGCAATCCCTCACACTAAAGCATGCTTGTAGCGACAGTGGAGAGGAAAACTCCCTTTGAACAGGAAGAAACCTCCAGCAGAACCAGGCTCCAGTGTGAGCGCGGCCATCTGCTGAGGCCACACTGGGGTTCACAAGGAGACAGAAGCAGCAAAGGCAACTGTCAACCAGCCCAAAGGCGGCGCCGTCCCAGAAACACACACAGCCAGGCAGACGCAGCTCAAGCCAGCTCCCCTGTCAGAGGATGAAGAGAGCGCATCCAGTAAGTCACAGTCAGAGAAACAGGACTGCACTGGAAAACAGGCCGATCTCCAACGTTCTCAACCTTTTGCTGATAACACACCTGGGCAGGTGTATAAGGAGTGTATGCAGATCAGCTGGCTGGTGTCCTCACAGACATCTTTAACACCTGGCTGGACCAATTCATAGTGCCAGCATGCTTCCAGTCTGCCTCCATTATTCCAGTCCCAAAGAAGCCTCAGGTCGCCTCCCTCAATGATTAGCGGCCTGTCGCAAACTGACTCCCATCATGATGAAGTGCTTCCAAAGGCTGGTTAAAGAACACATCGTCTCCAGTCTGCCGCCAACATTCCCACCCGTTCCAGTTCGGCCTACAGACGGAACGCTCCACTGAGGACGCCATTCTCTGCTGCTCTCCACCTGAGCCTGGCACACCTGGAGGGAGAAGAACACCCACGTTGGATGCTGTTCCTGGACTTCAGTTCAGCTTTCAGCACCATCATCCCACAGCATCTGATGGGCAAACTGGAACAGCTGGGCTTCAATACACCCCTCTGCTATTGGCTGCTAGACTTCCTCACCAACAGACCTCAGACAGAACGCCTCTGATGTCATCAGTCTAAGCCCCTCCCCTTCAGGGCTGCGTCCTGAGCCCCCTGCTGTTCACCCTGATGACACACGACTGCGTCCCCAGGTTCACCACCCATCACATGGTGAAGTTTGCAGACGACACCACGGTGGTCACAATATGGTCTGATAAAGAGTATGTTTATATACAAATTTAAGTCAGAATGACTTGAAGTTTAAATTTGATTTCCCTACGACTTTAAAATGATGGATCTGCAGTGAAAAGCTAGGGTGTCTAAAACAGAAAGCTCCACAGCAGGAAAACACAGGTAATGAACCCGTCAATCTGGTGGTCACTAAAATGGTCCTAAAGTTCAGTCCGCGCCCGCCCAGAAGACGATGTTGATTCCATCCCGTCGGCTACCGACAAGGTGTGGCGGACTCTGCCAGTAGAGTCCCAGAAGCTGAAGCCCAGAAGAATATGCAGATCAGATCCAAGCAGACCAAGAAAGGTAGGATAATACAGGTATTCCCAAGACCTTCTCTTAAAGATGTTGAAATATCAGTCCAACTGCAAAATTCTATCAACCTTTCTCCAAATGTGCCACTGTTAGGAGGATGAGAGAACTGACTGAGTTAATCCCTACCTTGTCTTCTTTGTAAACCATTGTGTTAGGATCGGTTCTGTCCTCTCTGCCTGTAAGAATGCCATGGTCAGACCACCCTTGATGAAACCTAACTCTGCATGCTTAAAACATGTGGGTCAGAGATAACCCAAACTGGACTATTTTAGCATCGACCCAGCAGTAGTTGACTCCATTGCTGAAGAAAAAGCTTGTTGAATCTTGTTTAAAGTTTTTTGCATTTAGACAAGCCTATAAAATGCTGGGAGAAAATAGTCAGGTCAGATGAGACCAAAACCGAACTATTTGGATGCCATAAAACACACCATACCAACAGTGAAGTTTGGGGAGCATCATGGTGTAGGGCTGTTTTTCAGCATACGGTTCTGGCAAACTTCAAATAATTGAAAGAAGGATGAATAGAAGAACGTACAGAGACATTCTAGATAATAATCTGCTGTCATCTACCAGGAAGATAAAACGTGGATGGACATTTCAGAAAGACAATTACCGGTACCCCAAACGCACAGCCATGGAAACGCTCAATTGGTTTCACAGAAAGAAAATAAAACTGCTAGAATGGCCCAGCACATCACCTGACTGGCATCTGATAGAAATTCTATCAAAAGAACTAAAGGTCAGAGTTCATAGAGGAGGCCCACAAAACCTTTAAGATTTGAAGACTGCTTTTTGTGGATGAATGGGCCAAAATCACACCTGAGCAATGCATGCGACTAATTTCTCCATACAGGAGGTGTCTTGAAGCTGCCATTGCCAAAAAAGCCTTTTATACAAAGTAATAAATGCATTTCAGTGTGTTCAATACTTTTTCCCTGTGTTTTCCTTCTTAATCCGAATAACCTAATTTATGAACATCTATGGAATGATTTCTTTGTATATGTGAATTAAATAGATTTTTACCAACATCTGATAATGATGTAATGTCAATAGCACATCTAGAGATAAATTTACTGAGAAAAATGGTGGCATGTTCAATGCTTATTTCGCCCGCTGTATTAAAGGGTTTTCTCAAAGGACTTGGTACTTTTCTCATAACCCATCTGGGACTCACTTTAGTGTAACCTTTTGAGTCTTTACATCATTGTGTCACTAGTGCACTTGAAAAATAAAAACACTACATGATTGCATGATGCCGTGCAATGGTCTGGTATTTCCTACTTTAGAATTTCATATTTGTCAAAATGCATTATTATGGGTCTATAAATAGTCTCAACACCCGCAGCATTTACAGATTCATTTATCATGTATATTGATGAGCTGAAACATAATATTGTCTGACAATGGAAGGACAAGAACTTGCAGAAGACTAAAAACAGAGGAGCAGGGATGCATGGCAGTAGGATACAGATGATTCCTGAGAAGATGTGAGCAACATGATTAGACCATGTTCTAAATCATTGCTTTACTACTGTATATGTGAAGTCTAATATTGGGAGAACAGGTGTGTCCTTTATCAGTCATTTTAAATGGACCGACAATAAACTATAGTACAAACAGGAAAGACATACAGTAGCAGCCTTTCAAAATTGTCCTTCCCAGTCAAATGCTGGCCGAATGGCAGTCCACTTCCCTGCAGCTTCAAGCAAAATCCTCTCCAACTTCCAGCCACTGGCCTCTCCTGGGTGTGCATATTTTTTTACTCTGACTCCACCCTTTCACTGAATTACAGGGTCTGACCAGGAGATTATACTTCTCTTTAGATCTTAATGTGCACAAATCATGAAGAATATTTTCATTACAAAGATTGATGTTTAAAAAGGAATTGTAGGGGACCAGCCAAGGACCAGCCAAGGACAAGCCAAGGACCAGCCAAGGACAAGCCATGGACCAGCCAAGGACAAGCCAAGGACCAGCCAAGGACAAGCCAAGGACTGGCCAAGAACCAGCCAAGGACAAGCCAAGGACCAGCCAAGGACAAGCCAAGGACCAGCGAAGGACCAGCCAAGGAAAGTGGGGAAATTTTGAATGGCTACTACTGTAAATGTGGTTCTTCTTCAATCTTTTGCTAACAACCTACTACATGAATTAAGGTATATCTTAGAACTGACAAGAACTTTCCTCAAAGTCATCAAATTAGTTGTGCTTTATGTGGTACTGAGATGTTAATTAACACTATTGTTTGATCTTGAGAAATGAACTATAGACTTTGAACAATGAATGGGTTTTCCAGATAATCGAGGATATTTTGCACATTTAAATCATTGTTTGAAGTAAGTGCAACCACTAATTCGCAAATGTCAAGGATGATTTGAGAATTTAACCGGATTGATGGGGGAAACTGCAACGGGTCATAAGTACCCAGCTGAGATTCCCTTTGGCAGTGTGGCGTCCGGTCACTATGCCTCCTACTGACCATGCGTCCCGGCTATTTGGCCAGGGGGAAATCCTTTTGGCTGACTGGCAAGCACACATGACTTTCACCTGGGACTCTGAGGGATCGGTTGCGTATCTTGGCACACTTTCTTTCTGGCATGTTCATCTGACACCACTGAGCAGAGTGGTTTATAAACAGCTAAGCAAGTTTAAAGACTGCCTTTTTCATACACAAATATTATTCTATGATTTCTGGATAACAACGGCACTGAAGAAATAAGGTTGACATCATAGATGCATCACAACACATTTCTAAAAGAGGACTCTGTATTGCGTAAGTCTTTAGAGGGGTCCTGGGATGCATTTGTCTGTGATCAGCAGAGTTTTTAGCGATGATAGAAAAGCTAATGACTCACAGCTTAGCTATTTAGTTATTTCCAAGTATGAATTATTATTGCAACAGCTCTGGGATGAGGCTGTTGGCTGCTCTGCGCCCAGATCACCGTTGTGCTGCACTGTTTCTAACCGTTGCTAAGGACACTATCTCTGTCTGACAGGAAATCTGACATCAAACATCCATCTCACCTTCCTTTGTAATCTTCTTAGTGATCTCATTGTTTCTGCAAGGAGAGTTTAGCTCTGCTAAGCTGGTATGACAGAGCTAAGGGCTGTTTTCATACTCTAACATTTTTTTTTCTTTCTGTGGCGCTTTTGTTTACCCTGGCTTAGAACAATTTACTCTGTTCTCTTAAGTGTTGAAAGGAGTCTCTTAGGATGACATGTCTGTGACATTAGGCACATGCAGCATAAGCTGAAGGCATGATTTCACTTTTTCCCTCATTAGCTAACGTCTGCGATGGCTGCATTCAGGACTAGGAGAAGGTTGAAATTCATATCAGACTAAAATGACCAATGTTTGGAGAGCATAAGGGATTTGTTAAATGACATTCTGTGATTTCCAGGCCACCAACCAACCATCAGAAATGGGTCCGCCGCAGGTTTTTCCATCCTTTCATTACAAAGTATTTCCATTACATTTGTGGGTAGTCACTGTAAAGTGGACCTGACAGCAGTGACAGTAAAATGCCTGCGACACCTGTGACATTTTCCACTATTCCTGGAGTCAGCCAGCACATGTGGCCAGCCTGCTGGAGCCAGGGACTGCATTAAAGCTTCAGGGAACAAAGAGAGACATTTTTCAACTTGAGAAGAAGAAGAATTTCTGAGAAGCAGCGATACAAACTCTACACGTGGATCAGAGCAACAAAGCTTTTTTTTTTCTTTCACACACTGACTTAGGGTTTTTCATCCTACTCTTCCTTTTCAAAAACTCTAAAAATAGAGAAAAAATATGGAAGATTCCAGATATTAATAAGAAAAAAGAAAACTATGTTTAAAGGAAACGTCCGATCATTTTCAGAATTCAAACTCCTGAAAGTTCTTTAAATATGAAATTATTCCAT
>JAGKQL010000009.1:2195702-2222726 GCA_018398635.1 Cyprinodon brontotheroides | reverse complement strand
AGTAGAAAATGAAGGCTAATCATGTTTTGGGTGTACTATTCCTTTAAGTCTGCTGATCACAAAAAAGGGCTAAGTAAACACTATGAGGAAGAACTCTTGGCTTATATTGTTGTCATTTTTCATAAACTTATGGTCTTTGGTAAGGCATAGCATGGTCTGTGGCTTTTATGCTGTATTTGATGAAGGAGCAGAGAAAAACAGTCCATAAAATGCTCTGCTGGAAAAGTAGTTTCATTTTGACTTTTTTTTTCTCTCCACGATGTCATAATCTATTTTTTAAATTTAGAATCCCCCTAAAAACACATTTTGTTTCTTCTTAGTTTTATTAACATAATACAGATGAATGAATACCAGCAAGTGTTTTCCAGCTGCAGAGTGAGCAGAGAAGATCTGGGTGTTTCAAAAGTGTTTTATAATCAAATGTAGCAAAAAATGAAGCAAAAGTTTTTTAATGAGCCCTGTAAAAGTTTGTATCAGTGTTTGATGTGCATGATACTTAACGGCGTTAAGCACCGCACCTTAAAGGCAGGCATACAAGTTCAGGTCCTAATAACACAAAGGTAGACCAGCAGCATACACCTTTAATATAAAAATTGAGTATTTTTAGCAGAAAAAGAGCCCTTTCACATCAAAACAGCTGTATCATAAATAAGTATGGTGTAAAAATGTTACATAATTTCTCATTTTGAACATGATCCATGCGGCAGATAATCCACATTCCACACCAGTCCTCTACTTGAGCATGTTTGTATCTCAAATTCTTGTTCAGCAGATGTATCTCATAAATAATGTTTGTCCGTCATGTGACCTCCAGCTCATGTCGATCTCTAAAAATTAAAATAAGCTTACAAAGAAAATAAAAAACTGAGCCATTTTGTTTTAAAAGAAGAGAATGGCCACAGGACTGTTAGGTTTTCTCCTAATCAATCAGCCTGTCTGCAGAGAGCTCTGTCTGCTGTCCCGGCTGATAAATAGGCGGAACGGGGAGCCCGGAGTGGAGTACTCCTGTCTGGAATGCATGCACGTTCTTCTCCAAAAGGTCTGACGTCAGGAGGAGCCTGGGGCTCAAAACAACCAACTGAAATGGAAAATGACCGGCAGGTAGGATGCTTTAATCACCATTTTTATTGAGCAGACCTCTAATTGTCTGATCAGCAATGGACTGGACATAAGGAATGAATCTGTAGATGTAGGATTGGTATTCATGTTTTGTTTTATTCAGTTATTGGTGAATTTATGTCTTTATTTCACTCTGTTCATGTTCATGTACATGTGGCAAATTCCTTTTCATGATATTTTTCTGAAAATGAGGACTAAAAACTTATACAGTTTATTGTTAAGGGTCCGAGTTCAAGCAGATCATAACCCTGAAAAATAAAATTGTCAGCAATATTTAAGGCTTTGTCTGACAGAACATGAGTAAAGGCTGATTTCTACTCAGAAACCAGGAGTTTGTCTGCATGTGTCACAGTGAATACAAATATGCCCCGCCCCCTTCTTGCAGAAACTCTGCTGCTGCTCCTCAAACAGTATATAGGCAATCGCAGAACGAGGAACCTCTGATTGGGTCAAATCTACATCCCATCTACACTATGCGGGTTGGTACGGGCACTGCGTTGTTTTGTCTGTCTGACCACTATTGTGGAAAAGCGACTCATGAAGTTGGACCTGCTAGACGAGCGGGGTGAACGCGCTGGGACTTTTTTCCGCCTGGATCCTCGCTCAACTTTGGCCCTCATCATCCGTCTGTTATCCACACAAAGCTTGCTCCCACTTCCCTCTCTACCGACGTATCGTTGGTTAGTTCCCTGCCTGATTGTCCCTCCTTCGTTGCGGCGTGCAAATAACATAATTTCAGGCCAAAGCTCAGTCAAGCTCACTCACGAGGCACTGCTGCAGGAGAATAGCCAGGTATTAAGAAATACGATATACATTACTGGTGGACTGGTCCAGAGATAACAACCCTGGTCCTGAAGATGGAAAGGGCCATGAGATTTATGGTGGACCTCCGGAAGAACTGTCCTAACCGCCGCTCCACTAACAATCAACAGCTCAAACAGAGGATGGTCATTCATCACAGACACACCCTCCACACCTGGACTGGAAACAACACCTCACTGGTCAAAGCGCCCAGAAGCGCTTGGACTTCCTGTGAGGATGAGGAGAGCCCACCTGCTCCCCATCCTCCCTCCTCCCAGCCACCCAGCAGAGAGCTGCCGGCGCCGCACTGTGTGGTGTGGAGACTGCTGTGCCTCAGACTGGAAGAAGGTGAGAACAGCAGAGAGGGATCATAGCCTCTTCCATTAAAGACATTTCATCCTTAGCCATGCGTCCGAGCCCTCCGTGATATCACCACCACCCTCACCCCCAATCATGGACTGTTCTCCTGCTGCCCTCTGGGAAGAGGCCACAGCATTCAATGCAGGTCCAGCAGGTTCTGCAGCGTCAACCGCCCATACCATGCAGTTCATTGAGAAAACTCTGAATCAGTGCCTGACTCTACCACCGATAAAACCAAACTAAAATACTGGCATATTTGTACCATATATACATATTTACACCATACATATCAGGGTTATCGTACCATGTTTTTCTCCCACACTGTTTACATTTGATCATCAAGTTCAATTTAATAAAATATCCTGAGAGCTGTACATTGGGGGAAATGTCCCCTAAAATTTTTAAAATATCAATTTTGGTCCCCTGCACTTTTTACTGTCCAAAAGTTGTGCTACAGTACACTGACAGCTCAAGCTGAAGCCCACTTCCCTGAGTTTAGACACCCCACAAGCTCCTGATTGGCCCTCGGGCTTTTCTTGTGTGATTGGCTGTCACCGCTGTCACTCTGAGAGGCTCGCTTTACAAACATGTGATGCGCCACTGAATCGGTTCTGTAATTGAACGGTCACAGCACGTTTGTTGTAAGTCACTCGTAAGTGTTTTTCTCTGCTTTCTTCTACATTTTGGATTTTTTAAATATCTTAAACACTCCATTAGTTACTGTCTAGGAGAAAAACGTGGTTCTACAAAGAGACGATGAAGGAATTTGCTACTTTTTGTGGGGCATTTGTTCTTCAATCTGGTCATGTCATCTAGAAGGGTTGTAATATCAGATGTATTAATTTACATAAGTAGATGTGAGGGTTTGCCTGTTCAACAAATGCTGCTAAACTAATAATTTTATTCTGCTAACAGAGTTGCTGCAGTTCAACTGACAACTATTCACACCGCTAGCAGATTTTGGTTACATGTAAACATATAATAAAAAATAGAAACCAAATGATTGCAATACTGGAGGCAAAATGGCTTGCAATATCAGTGAAAATGAAATGAATGAAATGAAAAGAATGAAAAATGCTGCTCAGTAATTTTAAAGCTACAGTGTGTAATAATTACAGGGATATATGACATGTGAAATGTAATATATTATACATAACTATATTTGATTTATCATCATCTACGAAGCTCAGCTCTCTTAACCTTATATATTTGCGTTGCCTTAGAATTGGTTATTATTTATAATTACATAGGAGCGGGTCTCGCAGCCATGGAGGCATAGCAGACATCTTTGCGCTACGGTGGCGCAGAGCCAACAAGCTAGCGATTGAGAGATCGCCCATTACGCCCGAAAGTAACTACGGCAAGTTGAGAGAGATGAACTGGTGACGGTACTGAACAATAGATGGCAGTATTATGCCTGAGAATACCATCTGTAAAATTATCTATGTAAACAAACCTCATCACTTGGAGAAGGTAGGTGATGCGGACGTCGTGGAAGACATTTTGTCCTAACGCCACTGCATCGGGGGGAGAAGCGCTGTGGGGGAGATGTTCATGTTGCCATGCAGTCCTGCAGTCTGGGCGTTAGATGGTGGCTGAAAATTACACACTGTAGCTTTAAGGTGGTTTAAATGATGTTATGGCAATAAAGATGTTCAAAAAGGGGTTTAACATAATTAAGAAAGTAAGTTTTATTAAAATATTTTTTTGATATTCTGAATATTTTTTTATTATCTTTCTGGATTATTGGGACATTTGAAGGCATGATTTCAATCACAGGTGAACAGTTATATAGGGAAACAGCATCTTGCCTGTTCAGTCAGGCCAACAATTCGCCCTAAACTGTTAGGAATCCAGTTTGTGTTGGTTGTGTTTTTGTTTCCTCCACCACCAGGTGGCCCCTGGTTCTCGTTGGCCTTCTCACACACCTCCGGATGGTTGTGCTCATTACGGAGGACTCTTAAGCTGCTGACTGCCACTACCTCGTCTCCAGAGTGTTTGCCAGTTTGGGAAGTCATCCTGCAAACTGGATGTTTTGGGACCTTCTCTCCCCTGGAAGGATTCTCAGAGCAGTAAGCTGAGCTGAGGATTCAAACTGGTGGTTTGGATCAACTTTCCCCAAGGATTGTTTTGGGCTACTCTCTGAGCAGGGGATTCATCTCCCACAAGAAACAGTTCAAGTACCGCGGAAATCTAAGTGGCAGTCAGCTCCTCGTTTCCTCAGGGAAACACCTCAACCTGGTATTAAAGAGCCCTGTCTGCCCTCTAACGAACAAGTCCATTACTGGAACAACCCACACCGACTGGATTCAACAAAGACATCTTTTTCTGGAAACGTGAGTTCTGTTGCCTTTATTCCCTTTTTCAAATCAAAGACACAAATTTCCCACTGAGCCTGAACTAACGCATGATCTTCCCCTTCACTTTTCGGTCCGGTTAAGGTCAGTGTTCAGAGCAACACTAGGCCTTCTTTACCAGTTCACAATAAACCTGTTAAACTTTCCCTGGTCTCTCTGTTTGGTTTTCTGCACGTGGGTCAGATCTTTGGATAAAATCATGACACTAACGTCCCCTCTTTCAGAAACACAAACAGGTTTTGCAGACTAACAAAGAACCCAAATTACTACCAATTCCTAAGCGACGGTTCGTGCAAATTTTTAAGCCAAAACAAGGCTTGGTTTTTAGGTCCACTCTATAAAGCCTCAAACTCAACACTATTTCTGACATTTTGAGTTGAGAAAGCTTCCTGGATGAGAAGAGAAACGTCTTCAAACTTGGAAACAAAGTGCAGTGGATTGTTTTTTAACTTTTTTAGGATTGTGCACCACCCTCCCACAGAAGGCTTTCTTTGCTTCTGTTCTTATTGCCAACTGCTATTCAGTTAGAATAATGAAGTGTTGAAAAACTATTAGTTAATATTTTCATGCAAAACAATGTATTGTTTATCTTTAAAGAAAAAAAAAATAAATATTATACTTTTAGGTTTTTTTCCTTAAATATTTTGTTGCCTTTTTTGTTGGTTTTGCAAAGGGGGGTCCCCAGAAAGAGGCTAATGCTCTAATATTACTTTAATTCTATCACATTTGTTTCTCTCTGATAGGAAATGAGACATGCACAAGTTCAGGTCAAATGAATATCTGAATGAAAAGCTGATCGTTCAGCAGATTTCTGGTAGCATTTGTGTAAAGCAACAACCTTAGTAGATTAGATAAGTTTTTCTTACAGGTTAGGTATAGTTGCATTTTGTTATCAGCATCACAGCAGTAAATCAAACATACACATACTAACACACACAAAAGTGGACGGTTATTAAAGTAAATAATCCTGCACTCCTTGGACCAACCAAAGCCCTGACCTTCAGAGGCACCTGTTGAACGGCTCTCACAGGTGAGTAAACCAAACATGCATATATGTCAGCTGAAAGAAGACACTTACATAAAGGAGTGATTTAGGCAAACTTTGACCTCTGTATTCTTTTGATGCGAGGCGTACACTCATGCACAGAGTACAGCTGATTGATACTCCTACCTTTCCATGCTTTTTCATGACAGATGAATTAAGGTTGTCAGGCTGAGCTCTGTGAGCCAAGAAGGTATGAAGTACAGTCATTATGGACTTATATGTTTTCATTCATGAGGTCAGTTTAAAGAGCAAATACACGATGTGGAGTTCTCCAAGGTTGTGCATAAGAGGAATGAATAAGCAAAGGGTCAGTGACGCCTAAATGAGAAATGCTGTGCACACTGAGACTGAATCAACATTTAAAGTTCTTCAATCATACAAGCAGACAGCCAAAACCTGCCCCCACGGTGAAGACTCCCCACCATAAGTCAGGGCCTGAAGACACATCTGGAAATCAACTCTGCCAGCATCAGGCCCCGGAGTGCCCATGGCTAATAAGCCACACATTGTACATCACTTTGCTTTGCACATATTCTTTTTCAGTCCTGCAGGCCTCACTTCATACTGTATGTCATAGCTTTCCACATTTGATTTTTGTTCTGCTCTGCATTGCATTTCAGAGGAATAACATCTACAGGCACTGAGCTACTGACGCATGGCTATTAGCTTTTTATAATGCCTCAGGTGCTTGTGTCCTCGTGCAACCAACCTTACATCCGAGGTCAGACCACCTCAGGTCATAGCTGTTGGTCGGCACATATAATTTCACATGATTGTAGATTATCTGCGTTTAGTTTTCCAGCTTTAACAGATGATGTAGCTGTAGATAAACAATTGCAGTAATACAAGGGGTGTAAGAAAAAATGAAAATTCTGTCATATATCGGAATATATCATTGGACAATATTTGTATTAGCTTAAGATATAAACAAATGTTTCACCAATAAAAAATATTAATTGGTGAACATCCAAGTCATTGCCTTACTTTTGTATTACTATTAAACCTGAGAACGTATATTCAGCTGCTATGAACCAGCAACAGCAGCAATAACTAGAATATAAAAATTGCAATCTTTCATCTTCATTAATGTATGCCGATATATCAGGGGAAAGCGTATGTATGTTTATACATATCAAATCCCAAATTCTTGCCCATTCACATCCCTAACTGATACCTGTCATGTTTTATCAAGAGCTCAGACCCACATGCAGAGAAATCAATTCAGAGAGACCAGGGGAAAGGTTTAACAGGTTTCTTGGAGAGATACAGTAATGCTGAATCAAGTGTTGCTCTGAACACTGCTCAACAGGAACTGAAAAGTGAGGGGAAGACAGTGGTTAGTTCAGGCTCAGTAGGAAATTTTGTTCTTAAACTTGAAGAGTAGAATTTGGTTGCTGACCCACGTTTCCAGAGAAGTTGTTGACTCTTTGACTCCAGTCTGTGTGCGGTAGTTCCAGTGTTTGTCTGATTCGGTGGAGGGCGGAACAGGGTTTTTACCCAGAATGCGGTTGTTTGTAGGTGAACGGAGAAGCTGAGTGGAGCTACTCTCTTCTTCATCAACATCTGAATGTAGAAAATCATAATAGCTTTAGTTTAATTTTAGTTTTAACCCTGCTATTCTCTGTTATCTTTTAGATGCTTTAGTCATTAGCCATTATGCAACTAAGACAGTGTGGTCGTGTCCATTTGCCTCTGAGTGATCACGCACCCTGGTTACTTGGCCAGGGGGGGTATCCCTTTGGCTGAATGGTCAGTGCTCACAATGCTCTGTGGGATCAAACCCCTCAGTTGAGTGCCTTGCCACACAACCATGAAGAACCTTTGCTAACTTGATGCTATTGCCTGGAATTTCACATCCATACTTTTGCTCTGAATCCCAAACAACCAAACCACTGTGATGTAAACAGGTCCAATGTTAAGGAAGCATAGATAGCTCTACCAACTAATTTCTCTAAGCTTAACTCAGATCCCCTGAATGCTGGTAATTCAATAATGTAACACTAGAAGCTCATTATCTTGAGTTAGCATTTTATCAATGATTGATATCAAAAAAAGAAGAAAAAAAACCATACTGTTTGAATATTTTTACTTGGTCATATAAACTAGAAATCTCCTGAGTCGTTATCTTGGAACTGATGACTGGCCTGAACACTCATTTTCACTCACCTGCCCAGTTTCTCATTACTGTTCATCTGTTCCTCCTGCTTCAGCCTCTATTTAACTTGCCTTCTTCCAGTCATCAGTGCCAGATTATTTGAGGCCTTGGTGAGAGTCTTTTAGCATTACTTAGTGGTTTCTGATTGCCTGATCCTGACCCATTATGTCTTTGGTACCTCTGAGCCTGCCTGTTCCCATTCTGATCTGTTTTCCTGACCTGTCTTCGGACTCCTGCTGGATTCTGTCTGGTTACCAAACCTGTAACTGATTTCTGACACCGTCCTGGATTTCCCTTCGGCACCTCTTTGTATCTCTGATATTCTGGTCTGGACTCCTAAGCACCTCCTTGCTCGGATCAGATCTCCTGCCTGTTGTCTGACCTCCGGGGCTTCAGCGTCTGGGACTCTTTAAACAGCGTCCTCTGCATCTTGTCGGCAACCGATAATCCTATGGGCATGGAAAGAACTTTAAGACCGGATTAGTGACTCACACGTTCATAATCATCTTCTGCTAGATTGACCTGGTCACTAACCCGTGTTCTCTTCCTGCAGAGGTTACTGCCTTAGATGCTCTCGCTGTTCAATGCAGATCCATTATTCTTAATAAGTGCTGCTCTTTTGATATATCAAACTGTCTATCTTCTTTGAATACTGGGTCCTCTGTTCTGAGCCTTAACATCATGTGAAGGGTAAATATTTTGATGGCAATTTTCTTAAAAGAAATAAACTAACTGACAGAACCGAACTAGTCTTCCTTTTCTGTATGGAAGCAGATCAGTTGTATGTACATGTCAGAAAACCTGTTAAGCCGGTTTCTGAACTCACAAATAAGAAATCTCAGTAAAATTTTATCTTCTTATTACCGGTAGTAACTTTTTGGGAACAATGAAGTACTTTTCAATTTAACTGAATTGAATAAAGTGAGTGTCTGGGGAATAGAGGCAACCCAATAGAAATCAGATCCATATTTTTGCTGAACATAAAAATGTGTAACTAATGTATAACCCTTTAAAAAAAAGTCCAAAGAGGATTTCTGCTACTGTGTGCATTTCTTATCAAAGACATTAAGCTCTAATTAGCTTAGCTTCTTCTTGCTGTGACAGAATGTTTTCCCCCCATTTGGGTAAAAATCAATCCCTGGTTAAAAATCATTGCTGGTTTCGTATTCAGACTCTTCTAGTACCAGGGACACTGGGTGGTCTGACTGATTAAAGCACTAACTGCTAATATCAAATGGGATCCTGAAGAAGTTTGGATGCCCTTTAAAGGAGACAGAAGCTGTTTTTCCCACAGGAGTTGCATTAGAACCTGAGTAGGGAGAAAAAACATGCTTTCAGTGATGCTCCTGGCCGTTTGTGAAAGACACCTGTTTATATCTGAGAGTTCAGCGTGGGTGATAAGCAGTGTTGTGCCTGAACACGTTCATTGAACGGAAAGTTCCTGAACTTCGTTCATATTTTGGGCGAACGTGAACTGAACGCACTGCATTACTGCCTGATGAATTTTATTGTGAACTCGCCTCATGAACGCACGCGCTCTCTCGAAGTTCAACTCCGCTCAATAGGTTGCCAGATTTCTATATAGAAGGTCACTCCAGGAGAAAACCCCGCGGCTAAATCACACACCGTAAACAGGCCTTGTAATATGTAGCGGGAAAAACACCCAATCTGAAAGCAGCAACACCAGCTACCAGCGCCGTAGCCTACAAATGCGGCAAGTGCATCACATCAAAACAAAATGCACGGCGTGTAAGCTACAGCGGCAGCATGGAGGCGACCCGTTGAGGCGACAAAGCAGCTTAGTATGATCACTTAAAACAGTTTTATGATCAGGTGGTCGGTGAGGATGATGGCAACAATCTTTACATTTCTCTGCATACTTTGCCCGCCGGCTTTCAGTAAAAAAATCAGTAACCTTAAATAACCTACCTCAGCCTGGTCCCTCCAGTTTGTGTTAGTAAAATGTCGCTGAGGGTTTTACTATTCATGTAACTTGTTTTTGTTAAACTCCTGCCTGGTATAATTTTCCAGGATTCCAGGATTCCTACTGAATGTATGTACTCGAAATGGAAATGCAAAATGGAAAATATATTATTAAAATTAAAAACATTTGCTCCTATAGAGACTACTTTCCTGTTTTTCTTTAATAATTCCTCATAAAAGACATGAAGCAGCACTTTTTTTTTTTTCCTGATGTTTTTTTGAGAATATACTGTAGGGGGTGAGAAAGCTGCAGCTGCTACTAGTGTGAAGTGAATGGACAGAAACAAATCCTTTAAAGCAACAATGGGGAAATGCTGTCCCTCAATGCTTAATGTAAACCCTGGTTGGATAAGGATTCAAAACTGGATATGAAGATGAAATCTGACGCACAGTTTTGAGCTGTTACAACCCCTGATAAAATAATTGCTGTCTGTATTGGTTCTACAGTAGGCTATGGTATAATTGAGCAATATATGAAAAAAAGAACTATGAACTAGTTCATTTTTTTGGAACTTTTGTGAACTTAGTTCAACATTTTGAATTATGAACTATGAACTGAACTACTTCATTTTAAAATGTGTGAACTGAACTTTGAACTAATTCACGAACTAGTTCCAGCATGTTTTAGCAAACTAAAACATGCTGGAAGGAAGAAACACTGAATACTAGGACTGGCTAGAAGCATATGACATTGGTAAGCATTCTGGCAGCAGAACCCTTTTGAGCCTCCACCTATGAATCATCACCCAATCCTGCTCTCAGACCCCACCTGTGAAGTATAAATGAAGCAGCAGCCCAAAAATGTTTTGTAGAATTGATAATTGTATTGTATATTATTATTATTATATTTATTATATTTTCCCATTATTTATATATATATATTTAAAAAAAATGTTAGAACTGTAAATTTACAGTCATTTTTACAATTTTTTAAGGCTGCGCTTTTAAAGGGATGAAATTGTCCAGTGAGCTGTTTTCAAAACGACATTTCTCTTTGTTTTGCACTTGTGTAAACATAATGACAAACAAAATCTGTCTAAAGTCTAAAGAACAGAGGGGGCACCTCCCAGACCCCAACACTCACGCTGAAATAACCGCCAAATCCGACATAACCGGCTTGCTCTGCTCTGCTCTCCTCAACGCCTACTGCCTCCATGGTTACCCCCGTCTTGCTCCGCACTGAGTTCCTTGGAGCTCAAGGAGAGCATGCGCTATAATATTACTTGTTAATTCATTGGAGCGCAATAAATGGTAGTTAATGCTAAAATGGCCGATCACTTCGAGCCTGGTTCTGAAAGCTTTGGAGTGTTTCTTCCTGTTCAAAGGGAGTTTTTTTCCTCTCCACTGTTAGCTAAAAGCATCTTTAGTGTGAGGGATTGCTGAAGAGTCAATGAGTCGATGCAATCGACTGGTTTTCCAATTGTAAAGTGCCTTGAGATGACATATGTTGTGAATTGGCGCTATAGAAATAAACTGAAATGAAATGAATTGAAACAAGACAAAATGCTTTGGAAAAATCCAGATCTAAGGAAAAATAATGAGCCGGAAAAAAAATCTGGGGAAAAATACTTCAAACATTTCTCAGATTGTAAAGTATCAACCCTGGGGACTATGTAGTGAGGCAGTTAGTTAATTAAAGTTGTTACTACTGATAGTTTTACGTTCCATCCATCACAGCAGGCCTGCTTCCTCCCCAAATCCCAACTTCTTAAGGAAATTAGAATTAGAATTATTTCTCTGTTTTGAATTCCTTAGAGCCCCTTTTTTTTCTCTCCCAACATTGTATGTTAAAAACCACTTTAATCAGCAACATATTCCTACTTAATATATTTACCTCACCCTAAGATGTTTATTGAGTTTTGGTCTGTTAACATTCTTTACTCTCTAGTCAGGAAACAGCTCCTCCTAAACAACTCTGTCTCATGTTGTTACATAAGATAGAGTTGATGGGAAAAACCTGTTCTGAGTTCTGTCATATAATAATATGTATTTAATTTACTGTTCAATGGGTCCCTTCACATGGCCTCTGCAAGAAATGCTCAAGTAGAAACGCCCAGACCAGACATAATGTGTCCTATGATGTCTGTTTGATCAGTCTGGCCAGTCAGTCTAGTTCAGATATAAAAGCCACATGGAGTGCAAAACGAAAAAGCGCCTTACAAACTGTTTTGGATTTTGGATGCTTTAGCTCTTAAAGAAAATTCCATTTTTTCCCCCTCATGTACCATCAGGAATAACACGCTGCTTATCTCAGTACAGGTCTTAGACAGATGTAGAATATTCCAGAGGACAAAGTATTCTGTCTCCGCTGAAGGAGAAAACTTCACTGGATTGTGTTCTGGTTTAGTCTTCTGCATATCGTACACATATAGGGATAATGTTAATAAAACCAACCTCTGGGTTGTAAATGCTTCAGTATGTCTTCAAGCCTCAGCCACTGGCTCTTTCTTGGAAATCATAGTGCTTAGTCACACTTTAGAGATATTCCTCAGATTTCTTAGAAAAGCTGGAAAATTTATTTTGCTGAGCGGGTAATATAAATGTTTATTCAACTCACATAACATGTCTCTTGGAGGAATATTTGATCCTGGAGCACTATTTTCATTTCCTTCTTAGTTAAAAGATCAGGATCGTATGTTGTTTCTGATTTATCTGTGACTTAATAAAATGAATATGGGAGCACTTTTAAGTCCAAAAACAGTTTTTTTATTTTTTTTTTTTTTTTTTTACAGTGTCCTGTCTGGCAGCTGTGGCACAGCCAAGAATAATTGTCTTGGATGCCAAAAAGGAGCCCAACAGATTTTACTTTCACAGGGGTGGCGGTGTGACGAATTGCCATACCGGCCCACTTCCTCTGTTTCATGTCTATAAAATTGCTTTATTATAATTATGCAGGGAGTCATAGCAAAGTTCATATGGACACTGCAATGTAAGTACTAGAGCAGAAAAACAGAAGAAAGAAAGAAGAAGGAAAAAGAAAGAAAGAAACAGGACAAAAAGATGAAAGAAAGAGGAGATAGGAAGGAGACAATGACAAAACATTTTCAGTCTGCTTCAACACCTGCAATGAGATGAAAAAGAAGAACAGCACAACCAAAAGACATGGTAACGAGATATACAATAAAAGCAAACACCTTGAAACTATATCGCTAAAGTAATATTATTAAGTCTGACATGTACTCTGTGTTACCTGAAGATATGAATGTGGGGTTTTCTGTTTGGAAGTGAATCTCTAAGTACCCTGAAGCCTAGCACCTGTAGTTGTTTGTGAGGGTGAACTTGTGCATGTAAAAGTTTTAACCATAGAAAAATGCTCTCAATAGTGGTTGTGGAGAGCCGGAGAGGCACACCCCCAGAGCACTGAGTCCAGGAGTCCAGCCGAGACCCAAAGCCCCAGGCTCTGGCGGGACCCCTGCAGGCGGGGCCAGCCCCCGAAACCAGACCCCACCAAGGCAGGAGGAGAGACAGCCACGAAGAAGCCCCCCCAGCCACCCGCCATGCCGGCGCCTCGGGAGCCGCTGGGACGGCCGTCGGCCCCGTACGCAGCCGGCCACCTTCGGAAGTAGGGCCGGGCACCGTAATCACCAGCTCCCCACGGCGCCGCACCGAAACGCCCCCAGCCCCACAGAGCACCGAAACACGCCCCGCCCCCAGCACCACCAAGCTTCCCGGGCGACCAAGGCCGCGAACACCCACCGCGCACCGCATCTCACCCAGGAAATGCACTTCAGGCGGCCCCGCCCCGCCGGGCCCATCGCGATCCGCCACCGGGTCGTCACAAGCAGCCGCTGGACCCCCCAAAACGCCCCGCCAAAAGCTGCAGCCCCACCCCCAATGTAAGACCGATGCCAACAGCGCCAAGAATCTTGAAACAGAAGAGCAGACCGCAGCCGGCAAATCCACACTTCTCCAGCAGCCCGAAAAGGGGCAGCAGCCAGAGCCGAGCCAACCGCGCCGCCTACACCGACATCTGCCGCGCAGCCCCAGCCACGCCCGCCGCCGCCGCCGCATCAGGCTTCCTTCTGACACGCTGCCAGAGCAGTTCGGCCGCCTCGCCCCCACCACGCCGCCATAGCTACCCAGGCCCCCACCCCGCCTCTTCAAGCAGCCCCACCCGGGCCAAGCGAGACATGGAACAGAGCAGCCCCGCCATGCCTCCAGGAGGAAAACCCACCCGGTCACTCCAGCCAGCGCAGCCAGCCGCGCCCCAGACCGCCCCCCCAACACCTCACTCGAGCCGCGAGCCTGGACCCCCGACATCACACCAGCGCGCCGGCCAGCAGGGACCCCCACCCAGCAGGCCCTCACAAGCTTCGAAAAGTCAGACATGCCAAACCCCCCAAAAAAAAAAAAAAAAGGGAGCCCCATTACCACAGCGACACCAGACACCTAATTCAGGCCTCCTCCTACCATCCGCCTCCCCACCGAGAAGCAGAAGCAAACAAAAACAAAAAAACACAAAAATATGGGATAGGCAATAGGTCAATTATATTAATTAATTAATAATTACAATTAAAAATAAATAGGTAAGAGGAGAAGTGCGAACGGAAAAACGGGAGCCCAAAACAGGACCCAAGACCCCAAGCTCCCCCCCCCGATACCACAGAACAGTTTTTTTTTATCAGTTTGACAGTCTAATGAAACCAAAACCTACAAGTCATCTATATATTCTTATTTTGAAGCTATATACAACTCAATCAAGCTATTTTAATTTTCACATACCCAGAAATTCTGGGCGAGGAGGAGTAGAAACAATCTGACTTACTGATTACTCCAAAGGCAGTTAATACTTACAACTCCTTTGAACCTTATTTACCTAATTTCCCTGATCCAAATTTCAAGGCAAGAAAACCCCTTCTTTTTGTAACTTTGTATCGTCCACCAGGTCCCAATACTCTGAATTTTTAGATGAGTTTTCAGAGTTCCTTTCTGATTTGGTATTAAAAACTGACAGGGTCATCATAGTGGGAGATTTTAACATCCATGCTGACATTGAAGGCTATAGCTTAAGAGCAGCCCTTAATGCTATCTTAGACACTATTGGCTGGCTTTGTTCAAAATGTGAATAGTTCCCACGCATTCTCATCTTCATACTTTGGATCTTGTGCTGACATACGGCATAGAATGTGAAGAACTACCAGTATTTCCTAACATTCAGGATTACTTTGACAGAGTTCTCCTCCACCAAAAGAAGGTATTACTTTAGCAGATCATGATCAGATAGTGCAGTTATAAATTTTAAAGAATCTGTTTCACTTTCTCTCTCCTCTGTGTGTCGCTGAGCAGTGCTGCAGAGTGCAAAAGCCTAATTTATTCCCCTTCACACATTGATGATTTTCTTGATGGGGTTGCTTAGTTCTCTGCGCACTGCCTTAGACAACGCAGCTCCTTTGAAAATGAAAACCATTAAAAAATAGAAAGCTTGCTCCTTGGTTTAATGCAGAGCTGCAATGGACTTTTGAAGCAAAATGCTAGGAAACTGGAGAGAAAATATCGCCCCACAGGCCTGTGGGAATCCTTCCTAGTCTGGAAAAATGGTTTACTGCTGTATAAGAGGACCCTTTGTAAAGCAAGAGCAGCATACTTCTCCTCATTAATAGAGGAGAATAAGAATAATCCTAGATTTCTTTTTAATACAGTTGCCAAACTCACCCAGAGCCATGTCTCTGGACGGTGGGGCAGCATCTGAGATTGTCATGGAATCTGAAGCCGGTTTAGACTGCTTTGATCCAGTTGAACTATCAGAGTTAGAAAAGCTATTGTCTTCATCTAAGCCTTCAACTTGGGTATGTTAGATCCAGTTCCAACCAGGTTATTTAAGGAGGTATTCCCCTTGATCTCCTCCTCCATTTTAGATGTGATTAATCTATCTCTGTTACAGTAGATATGTACCTAAAGCTTTTTAAGGAAGTTGCTGTAATTAAACCTCTGCTTAAGAAACCGTCTCTTGACCCAGATGACTTGGTCAATTATAGACCTATATCCAATCTTCCTTTCTTATCCAAAATTTTTGAGAAAGTAGTTGCCAAAACAAGTGTGTGCGCATCACTTCCACCATAATGAACTTTTTGAAGAGTTTCAGTCTGGCTTAGAGCTCATCATAAAGCACTGAAACAGCTCTGGTGAAAGTCACTAATGATATTCTCATGGCCTCAGATAATGGATTTTGTATCTGTGCTCGTCCTTCTGTTAGATCTCAGTGCTGCATTTGGATACAGTTGACCATAATATTCTTTTTAGAAAGACTTGAATATTTTGTTGGAATTAAAAGGAACAGCACTAGACTGGTTTAAATCTTATCTATCGGATCGAATTCAGTTTGTTCATGTTAATGATAGATCTTCAACACGCCAGTGCTGTTACCTGTGGAGTACCACAGGGATCAGTGCTAGGACCAATTCTCTTTACTTTATACATGCTCCCAAACTGTAGAGTTATTAGACAGCATGGGATTAATTTCCACTGTTATGCTGATGATACCCAGCTATATCTGTCTATAAATCCAGATGAAGCTAACCCATTACATAGATTACAGGCATGTCTTGAAGACATAAAAACCTGGATGACTCTTAACTTTCTCCTTCTGAATGCAGACAAAACAGAAGTTATAGTCTTTGGACCAGAGTCTTTGAAAAAGAAGCTGATTAGTCAGTCACTTCATTTGGATGGGATTAAACTGATTTCAGATAATAAAGTAAAAAATCTTGGTGTTATTTTTGATCAGGACCTGTCATTTAAATCCCATATCAAAAGAGGTTTCTAGAATATCCTTCTTTCATCTGAGGAACATTGCAAAAATTAGAAATCTCCTGTCCAGGGGTGATGCTGAGAAACTAGTCCATGCATTTGTTACTTCAAGGCTGGACTATTGTAATTCTTTACTATCAGGAAGTCCACAAACTGTAGTTAAAAAGCCTTCAGCTGATCCAAAATGTGCTGCAGCCAGAGTTCTGATGAAAATGAAAAGAGATCATATCTCTCCTATCCTGGCTTCTCTTCATTGGCTTCCTGTTAAATCAAGAATAGAATTTAAAATCCTCCTTCTCACATATAAAGCCTTAAATGGCCAAGCTCCATCTGATATCAGAGATCTGATTGTTCCTGATGTTCCTAACAGAGCACTTCGCTCTAAATCTGCAGGTTAACTAGTGGTTCCTAGAATTTCTAAAAGTAGAATGGGAGGCAGATCTTTTAGTTATCAGGCTCCTCTCCTGTGGAACCAACTACCAGTTTTAGTCCCAAGTGAGGCAGACACCCTGTCTACTTTTAAGGCTAGGCTTAAAACTTTCCTTTTTGATAAAGCTTATAGTTAGAGTGGCTCAGGTTATCCTGAGCTATCTCTATAGTTCTGCTGCTATAGGCTTAGACTTTTGGAGGACATAGGGACCCCCATTTCATCATTCTGCTTCATTCTATCTCTATTCTCCCACTCTGCAGAATCTGTTAGTTCAATCTCTAACCTTCTGCTCTCTGCTTTTTCTCATAGTAGCTTCATCTGGTCTGTTCCTGTTTGGCTGTGACTCCATCCTGGAAAGAAACATCAGCTGTGCTGCTGCCATCAACACCTTTGTTTCTAGATGTTGGAGCTTGGCCTGTTTTCCAGTGTGGTCCTGTTTCTCTGACTGTGACTAACTGGATGTGCTCTCTTTCATCCTCTGACATGGGAGCTGGCTCGGAGCTCGTCTGCCTGGCTGTGTGTTTCCTGGACGGGCCGCCTTTTACAGCTGCTTTTGTATCTCCTTTTCTGTCTCCTTGAACCCCAGTGGGCCTCAGCAGATGGCCGCTCACACTAAGCCTGGTTCTCCTGGAGGTTTCTTCCTGTTGGAGGGGAGTTTTTCCTCTCAACTGTTGCTGCAGGCATGCTTTGTGTGAGGGATTGTATTTGAGTCAATGAGTCGATGTAATCAACTGGATTTCATTGGATTAAGGACTTTGAATCAATTTGACTGTATGATCTGGTGAAATGTAAAGTAGCTTGAGATGACATGTGTTGTGAATTGGTGCTATAGAAATAAACTGAATTGAATTGAATTATATTCCAGCGGCTCAACTTTGAACAAAGATATGATCTTGTTAGATATTGGAATAAAGGTATCAGCTTGCTAGCTATTAGAATGAGTTACTGCATGCTAGAGCTGTGGAAAACAGTTACAGGAATTTCACTGGGTTGGTCCTTCATAGGTCAAGATGGATAAAGGGAAAGGTGGAGCTCTCCAGTTCAGCACCAGCTTCATGCTTGAGTTGGATGTCCAGAGGGCATCCAATCACAGGGCTGGCCTTCCCGATCAGCTTATCCTGCCACTTTCTCTCAGCTACAGATAATCCACTGCTCCAAAAACGCAGCTCCATAGAATATGGCTGATGCCACAACAGAGTTATAGGGCTTTAGGAGCGAACCCTGCACTACAAGAAACCTTAGTCTCCTCAGCATGAAGAGTCTGCTCTGACCTTTCTTATACAGCCTCAGTGTTGTGAGTCCAGCCCAGTTTGTTGGTCAAGTGAATATCCAGATACTTATAATTCATTATGACTGCGATTTCTCATTTGTGATGTTAGCTGAGAAGATCCTCAGTGCTGATCTCTGTGAACATTTCTCCAACATTTTTACTCAGCTCCTCTTGATCATGTACAAAGCTGCGGAGTGCTATGAACAGATGGAAAAAAAGCAGCGGGGTCACGGAGCAGGCCAGGGTGAGGAAAAACCTGTAGGAAGTGGTGGGCAAGATGGCTTAAGAGGGGCAGCAGAGGCAGGCTTACAGTAAAGCTAACAAGGAATTTCCACAAATCCTGCTCTTCAACACTCACTTGATAATAAAACGGATAATCTCTGCCTCAAACTCTCTTGAATAAGGAGATTAGTAACTGCTACGCCATCATCCTGACCGAATCATGGGTTCATTCATTGATACCGGACAATGCTATTAGCTTGCAGGGCCTCAGGCCATTCCGCACCGATAGAAACAGAGAACTTGGTGGTGAGACTAGAGGTGGTGGGGTCTGTGTTTACATCAACAACAGCTGGTGTAAAAATGCTAGATCGGTCGCCACCTTCCGCTCTCCAGTTTCTGACTGTCAACTGCAGACTGTTCTATCTGCCCAGAGAGTTTAGTGTGGTTAGCATTAGTGCTACAATACAAAAGAGGCAATGAAGACTCTATACCAGGCTATATCTGAGCTCCAATCTGCATACACAGAGGGTGTTTTCATTATTGCTGGGAATCTCCAGCTCCCTCATTTTCACCAAATATGGACTTTGCAACTTGAGGTCTCTAAACATTTTAGATTGAGCCTACTCTAACATTAAAAATGCATTCAGAGCAGGTCCATGCCCCTATCTCGGGTCATCAGATCCCCTTTCTGTCAAGCTAATTCCTCCATACAAGAACCACCTAATCAGGGATAAAACAACAGTTAAAGAAGTCAGAGTTTGGTCTTAGGGGGCCATCGAGAAACTCCAAGATTGTTGTGAATGCTTAGACTGGAACATGTTAAAAGCTACAGCAACCTATGACAACAAAATAGATATAGATGAGTGTGCCATGACTGTGTCAGCCTACATAAAAAAAAATGCACTGAAGACATCAGCATCAAAAAGAACATCACCATCCAAGCAAACCAACGACCCTGGATGAGTGGGGCTGTTCAGAGATAGCTAAAAGCACTGAACTCGGCTTTCAAGTCTGGTGATAGAGAGGCACTGAGGATAGAGCGTGCCTCAGTGAACTAACAAATTCTGCAGAGTGGGAGAACAGACAAAGCATGAAGCAGAATGATGAAAAAGGGGTCCAGCAGCCTAAGCCTATAGCAGCATAACTATAGAGATAGCTCAGGATAACCTGAGCCACTCTAACTAGAAGCTTTATCAAAAAGGAAAGTTTTAAGCCTAGCCTTAAAAGTAGACAGAGTGTCTGCCTCACGGACTAAAAACTGGTGGTTGGTTCCACAGGGAGAGGAGCCTGATAACTAAAAAGATCTGCCTCCCATTCTACTTTTAGAAATTCTAGGAACCACTAGTAAAACCTGCAGATTGAGAGCTTAAGTGCTCTTGTTAGGAACATAAGGAACAATCAGATCTCTGATATATCAGATGGAGCTTGGCCATTTAAGGCTTTATATGTGAGAAGGAGGAAATTCTATTCTGGATTTAACAGGAAGCCAATGAAGAGAAGGGCCAGGATAGGAGAGAGATATGATCTCTTTTTCATTTTCATCAGAACTCTGGATGCAGTCATGATGCGCATAGTTTTACTAGCCCAAATGCAGACTCACAGACACAGAGGGAGTGATTAAAAGTCCAGTAATTTATTGGAACCGGTTGACAGACTTACAGGTTTGCAGAATCAGACAGGCATGGTGGCACAAGAAACACAACGATCCAGCACAGAGGGAAGTTCACACTCAGCTTATATAAGGAGCTTCCTTAATCAGCAGATAGAAAACAGCTAAACAAGCTGAGTCCAAGCTCCCCAGGCTTGGATCCACGGAGCGCCCTGGTGGGCAAAGCCCCGATCCTGGCAGTACCCCCTCCTCAAGGGCGGATTCCAGACGCCCCAAAAACAAACAACTCACCCCATGGAGGGCGGGTAAGGGCGAACCAGGGATGCCAGGAAGAGTCTCAGGTGGCCGGCCATGAAACCGGCAGCAGAGCAGAGTCTCAGAAGCTGCAGGGGCCTTGGAGGAGGGCACCACCTCCACTTCAGCAGGAAGCACCAGGAGAAACTCTGTCTCCGCTTCAGCAAGAGGCCCGAGAAGGACGCCGTCTCCGCTCCTGCTGCTCTGCAACAGGTCCGCCCACTACGGCTCCACATCCAGAGCAGAGGAAGCCGCCGACTGCGGCTCCACATCCGGAACAGAGGAAGCCACCGACTGTGGCTCCACCTCAGGAACAGAGGGAACCACCGACTGTGGCTCCACCTCAGAACAGGAACAACAGAGAGGGAATGCAGGTGGCCCCACATCCGAGTCTCTGGAAGGCGCAGAGCAGGCTCAGGGGTTCTCCAGACGGCACAGAGCAGGCTCAGGGGTTCTCCAGACGGCACAGAGCGGCTCAGGGTCTCCCAGACAGCACAGAGCGGGCTCAGGGGTCTCCAGACGGCACAGAGCTGGCTCTCCAGGAGCGCGTAGAAAGAGTCTGCTGGGCTAGTCTGTCGGCTGGATCGTTCTGTCATTATGCAATGGTTTTACTAGCCCAAATGCAGACTCACAGACACAGAGGGAGGATTAAAAGTCCAGTAATTTATTGGAACCGGTTGACAGACTTACAGGTTTGCAGAATCAGACAGGCATGGTGGCACAAGAAACACAACGATCCAGCACAGAGGGAAGTTCACACTCAGCTTATATAGGGAGCTTCCTTAATCAGCAGATAGAAAACAGCTAAACAAGCTGAGTCCAAGCTCCCCAGGCTTGGATCCACGGCGCCCTCTGGTGGGCAAAGCCCCGGATCCTGACAACCCCCCCTCAAGGGCGGATTCCAGACGCCCCAAAGAAAAAAAAACAACTCGCCCATGGAGGGCGAAGGGCGAACCAGGGATGCCAGGAAGAGTCTCAGGTGGCCGGCCATGAAACCGGCAGCAGAGCAGAGTCTCAGAAGCTGCAGGGGCCTTGGAGGAGGGCATCACCTCCACTTCAGCTGGAAGCACCGGGAGAAACTCTGTCTCTGCTTCAGCAAGAAGCCCCGAGAAGGACGCCGTCTCCGCTCCTGCTGCTCTGCAACAGGTCCGCCCACTACGGCTCCACATCCAGAGCAGAGGAAGCCGCCGACTGCGGCTCCGCATCCGGAACAGAGGAAGCCACCGACTGTGGCTCCACCTCAGGAACAGAGGGAACCACCGATTGTGGCTCCACCTCAGGAACAGAGGGAACCACCGATTGTGGCTCCACATCCGGAGTCTCTGGAAGGCGCAGAGCAGGCTCAGGGGTCTCCAGACGGCACCAGAGTCAGGGGTCCCAGGCTCAGGGACGGGCTCTCCAGACGCCGCCGCCCCTGCTGCTCTAGCAACAAATGCAGACTCTACAGACACAGACACAGAGCAGGGCTCAGGGGTCTCGGTTGACAGATCCAGACGCATGGCACAGAGCCAGCACAGAGGGGCTCAGGGGTCTCCAGACGGCACAGAGCGGGCTCAGGGGTCTCCCAGGACACACAGAGCGCTCAGGGGGTCTCCAGAAGCACAGAGCGGCTCTCTCCAGCGAAATACATGGACTGCTTTCCAGGCTAAAGAGTCTGCTCTAGTCTGTTGGCTGGATCGTTCTGTCATTATGCAATGGTTTTACTAGCCCAAATGCAGACTCACAGACACAGAGGGAGGATTAAAAGTCCAGTAATTTATTGGAACCGGTTGACAGACTTACAGGTTTGCAGAATCAGACAGGCATGGTGGCACAAGAAACACAACGATCCAGCACAGAGGGAAGTTCCCCAGGCTTGGATCCACGGCGCCCTCTGGTGGGCAAAGCCCCGGATCCTGACAGATGCAGCATTTTGGATCAGCTGAAGGCTTTTAACTACAGTTTGTGGACTTCCTGATAGTAAAGAATTACATAGCTCAGGCTTGAAGTACGAAATACATGGACTATTTTCTCAGCATCACACCTGAAAACCCCTCTTGTCTATTTTATTGGCTGAAGTTGATCTATACCACTTTTAAAACTAGATGTCCTCAGACACACTCATCTTCCGCAAACATTAGTTTCCTGTCCTTTTACTTATTTGCTGTGTTTGATTTTCAGAGGCTGCATCCTCCAAGAACTCAGGTTACCTGGACTGGGACCTTGGAAGTCCATGAAAATAAGGAGGCCGGAAGAATTTGGCTATGGATTCAAAAAGGTCCAGCCTTCTCCGGCTTTCACCGCCTGTACACTCTGTCGCCCAGGAACCTTGACAGTTGACAGACAAAGGAGGCAAATAATGGATGCTGAACTTCTCACTACTGTTCTGGGTGCTAATAACATTTTTGAGGAGCTTCAGCAGCAGTACCGTCGTCACAAATATCACATTTATAATCCCCACACTGCAGAGATATTAGAATCTGTCCTGACATGTCAACCAAAACCATTTACAGAGGGAGAGATAAAACCTTTCAATAAACCAAACATTACCTGCCACATATCTTAATCAATAACCATTTAAAACAACTATTTTTATTCATTTCAGACAGAACTATTCACACACTTTTATTATAATAAACTTACAATATTCACCAATGTTTGGTGCCATTTCTCTCTTTCCTCTGAGCACGGAGCCAGCCGCCTTGCTTGGACTAGCAATGAATCATAAGATATCCGAGGATACAGAGGATACAATGGACCCTATCCTTGTGAATTGGCAAAAAGAAGGGGCTGTATTTGTCAGTGGTATAATGTGAGGGAGTCTTCTAATCGGAAGAACCAGGCCATGGCGCTTATGACATTTAATCGGCCGACGTTTCGGAATCTCACAAACTCACCATGAAAGTGTCGCCCCAAACCACATGCTTGGTGGGTAGGCAAGCGGAAACATTCAGCCGTTATTTAAGCCGCATTTCGACCGTACGCACGCACGATTCGGTATACCATCAGCTCATTGCACTCCGCGGGAACAGGTAATACCCGTCGCCAAAAAATTATGTACTTACGTACTGAAAAAAAAAACTTTTGTATTTATATCCTTAAATAATAAAAAGAATACTAAACTACATCGTAAAGACAATATTGAAGACTTTTCTTGAAGAAATGGATGCTTTTAAATTCAATCCATTGCTTGACGCCAAATGAATGGAATAAAAATCCAAATTTCGTAATGATCAGTTTATATTGAAGTGCCGCGTTGTCACCTACAAGGTAGTAAATCAATCCATTGTAGGATCAGTACTGTTCAAGTGCATAGTTAAGTACAGAGTAAATCTAAAATATTTAAACAAATTTATATATATACGTTTCGCATGACGATATTTACGCTCAGAGCAGCTCAAAGTAACTATCACAAGCGCGCTTGAACTTTTTAATTTATTTTCTGTTTTTTATTTTTAGAAAAAATGCAATATTGATCTAAAAATACAAAAGATAATATACAAAAAGAAACCCACATGCCTCTAAAAAATATGTAAAAAGAATAAAAAGTAAGAAAAAGGAAAAATATTGCCACCGGAAGTTAGTTCTGTTTGCGCACGCGCAAGAATGAGCTGATGGTACGGAACGTGCTTCCGGTACGGATAGGGTAATGACAAGCGGGTCTGCATCAGTGCAGGCTCACTGGAATTTGGCAGCTGGTGTAAGGGTGAGCCCGATGACAGAGGAAACACAGGCATTTAAACGTAAGTTCCGCTAGTTTGCTGTATCTGTGTCACAATAACAGAAAATGGTAAATGGTAAACGGCATGTACTTATATAGCGCCTTTATTCAAGTTAGAGACTTGACCAAAGCGCTTTACACTCACATTCATTCACCCATTCATGGTGGGCAAGCTACATTGTAGCCACAGCTGCCCTGGGGCTCACTGACAGCGAGCGGGCTGTAAAGAACCACCTCGGCGCCACCGGCCGAAGCTCTGACCACCATCAGTAGACAATGCTGGTGAAGTGTCTTGCCCAAGGATACAACGACACTGAAAGAAGTCGGAGTCGAGGGGCTTGAACTGTCAATCCTTCAATTTCAGGGCAAACTCCTACATCTAACTAGCCTGGGTGCCATTCCTCAACTTAGTCCGCCCACAAAGTTTGAGTTCGGGAAGTTCGGTCTGGCTCTGCTCCATAGTATGAAGCGAGTATTTTAAGAGCCCACTGTCAAGGCGAGTATCCAATCAAATTGTCAGGGCGGGCTTTATATGATGATGGACAGATGACCAACAGTAACGTAATCAACCACGTGACCAAAGCGCGCTTGGGTGACAACAATAATGGCTGCCGCTGGAGAGTTGAGGTGAGTAGATTCTGCTATTAGGTCTGTTCTAGAAGATATCGACAGCAAATTAATTTAAAAGAGGAACAGAGAAACGCTTGATCAAGTCTCATCTTCTTATTCTAGGGCGAAACTGCACGCTTTGATTTTTGTGGACAACAACTATGCCTCGCTTAACATATGTCACGCACCTCGTTGTTCTTATTGGTTGTAGGTCTATCCAATTGAGTGCAGAGGCATTTTTTCCTGGTTCGCTTCAAAACACCCCCCATAATCACAGGCTCTATGGGGAGCAGCATCAGACTCATTCTGACTAGAATTGAGTCGACTACGTCAGGCTAACATCCAACGCCACTGTCGCCCCAAAATCACAAGTTATAAACATCTGACTGCCATAGGAATGACTGCTTTCCCTTTGCGTTGGAGGGCAGAAGCCATCCAGTTCTTGTTAATCCTTCCACGTGCAATCCAGGCCCTTCCACAGCTGTAAGTGGGACTTTATTGTGAGGGACACGATAGTTAATGGTCAGTGGTTTGGGATTCAGTTCATTTATCTTGTGGGCCACATGATTTGTGGACATTAGGATCTAAAGAGAAGCGTCATCTCCTGGTCAGATCCTGTGATTCAGTGAAAGGGGGGAGTCAAGAGTAAAAAATATGCAAGAGGGGGTCAATTCAGTGGCTGGATGTTGGAGGGAAGTTGGCTGGCATTCATCTGGCGCTTATTGGGCCATTTTGAATGGCGGCTACTGTACACACCTTGTATGATGGTTTGTAAAGTGGAAAAAAAAAAACAAAAACAACCCTGATGAATGAAATGTATTTTAATCTGCTTGAGCAGTGGAGTTAAAATCGAAAATTCTTGATGTACATAAAAATTTGAGTGATACGTTGTGAATTATAATTACTGGCATTATAGTAAAGGGTAATATATTATTACAGCAGTCATCAAGTCAGTAGACAATGACAGGTTTATATCCAGCTAAGTGTGATATATCACCCTGACCCAAGCACAGTATGTTCTCTGTTGATGGTGGAGACTTAGAGCAGCAGGAGAAATGTGTGATTACTCGCAGCCTGGGATGAATCATGTTCTGCTGGTTGATAAGCTAAAGGTGTCTGAACAAGCCTTGCGTGGCAGGAAGAGCACAGACACCCCCCCTCCTGTCTGTTCCTCTCTTCTTTCCACCACCACCAGCTGATATCATGCTTGTGTTGACTGCTTATATTACTGGATGTCTAAATTCCTCCTTGTTCATTCATGATCATATCTTTTTTACTGTCAGTAATCTCTTTGTTTGCTTGGCTGTTACTGCCCTCTAGTGGTTAGAATTTATTTCTGTCTGGAGGACTTCAGCTTGTCTAACTGGATAAACTCACTAGAGGTCACTTTATGCCAGGAGTCCACAACATGTGGCTCTTTGGACTCTTTACAGCAGCTCTTAATAGTGGCTAAAATGTATATAAAGAGCTAATTAATGTAATATAAAATAAATACCAGTCACAAGCTTTAGTGGTTTTTATAAGATGGATAAGAAGGACATTAAAAGAAATGGGAATATGTTTTTACAGGCATTTTCCTTCAATTAGATTGGAATTTATGTGTTTTACTATTTTTTTAAAAGCTTAAACTACATAAATTGTTGGTTGTTTAAGATGGCAACTAATATCCTATATGAGATAATTAAAAAGTAATCTACTTGGCCGCTCTAAACAACTTTTACTTTGTAAGACTCGGGGTAAAATGGCTCTTTGCATCAAAGGTTGCAGACCCCTGCTTTAGAGCTACAAAATACTCCCAGGTAATATAGGAGAACATAACGACAGTGGATGAAGTACTCAACATTAGTACTTGAGTAAAAGTATTGATACTCATAGTCACTTCTTGCTCAACTACAAGTAAAAGTTACTCAGTCAATAATCTACTCAAGTTAAAATATGAATCTACTCACTTTTGAAAATACTTAAAAGTAAATGCATTTTACAGTAATTAAGTATACAAAAATACTAATTACATTTTCTAATATTAGTAGATTTTTTTGTAATTTTCAGAGTAATTTTAAAGAATCTTGTAACTTTCACAAACAACCAGATGTACAAATGTGTAGAACCACCGGCTATGGATTCTACATAACCTGGAAGGAAATTCAGCATAAAGAAGCGACAAAAATATGAACAGATATTTTTAGAAGTTATTATTTTTTCATGGAATAGGGGCTTTTTAGGAGAAGTCGGCTCATATTCAGAATTCAAAACTCCTGAAAATAAAACTTTAAATTTGAAATTATTCCATCCTGTTCAATAAATGATCAGTGTTTTTAATTCA
>JAGKQL010000009.1:2174767-2184976 GCA_018398635.1 Cyprinodon brontotheroides | reverse complement strand
CCTAATCAATGACACAAATGTTTTCTTTTATAGGATGAGCCTATCTGACCTAACCTCTCAACTGACCTTGCTACAAAAAACTAAATATTTTAAAGAACAACAAAAATAAGTGACACTATGTAGCAAAAACTAAAATATATATTTAGCTTTTATTTAAAAAAAAAAAAAAACTTGACCCCACGTTCCGAGAAGTTTGATGCTTTGAGAAAAAGGTTTGAACATATGTTGAATGAATAAAGTGAAGTGGAACAGTTAAACGACATGGACAATGGTGTCTATTTATTAACCTATTTAGTGTTTTCAATCAAGAACAGTACAACAATCTTCATAATTCAATTCAGTTTATTTATACAGTGCCAATTCACAACATGCCATCTCAAGGCACTTTACAGTTCAACCAGATCATACAGTCAGATTGATTCAAAGTTTCCTATGTAAGGAAAACAGGCCGAAATCAAAGCCAGGTCAGGGAAACAGTCAAGAACAGGACAGTTCTGAGATCCAGGAGTCCGCAGCCCGACCAGGAGTTCTGACCAGAACCGGAACAGGCAGATCCGTGATTCCAAAATTCCACAGAGAGTACAGGCAGGTTCAGGATCCCAGGACTCCAACAGAGAGCTCAGGCAGACACGCTCATATGCAGACATGTAGACTCAGCAGTTGAGGGGAAGAACAAGACACGACATGAGGACAACCATAGAACTTTTAACTGCCTCCCTCCACTGAGCTCTCTCAGTGGAAAACACTCTCTAACACTGGTCTCCGAGTATGGGAGCATGAACTCTGGAAATAAGCTATGATTTCTGAAATGAAACAAACAAACATAATCAATGATCTGGCCCGGATAGCTGGGCTGAACCGTATATAAAGCAGAAGGACCAGGTGTATAAGATGAATGATAATCAGTGAGCAGGGAGGGTTCCACAGGTGAGTTATTAGATCAGCCATCAAGGCTGCTATCATGACACGTCCAGGAAACGCTCTGAGCCAGCTCCCATGTCAGAGGATGAAGAGAGCACATCCAGTTAGTCACAGTCAGAGAAACAGGACTTCACTGGAAAAGCAGGCCAAAGCTCCAACATCTATAAACAAAGTTGTTGATGGCAGCAGCACAGCTGATATTTCTCTCCAGGATGGAGTCACACCCAAACAACAGGAACAGACCAGATGAAGCTACTATGAGAAAAGCAGAGCGAAATTGACAAATACTGCAGAATGTTTGTGTATATTTATATGGGTATTTATATAGATGGATATTTGTATATAGCTATTCCACTTGGTATCAAAAATACAGAAACAGGTTATTGCACAGGGTATTAACAGTAATTGCACATTATAAATTGCAACTGTTATTGCCGTCGTAGTGTTGCTTTGTAGAGTCTGGTGGGAGCAGGGATGAATGCGCTCCTTTTTACAAACAGGGTGTAAAAGTCTTTGACTAAAGGAGCTGCTCAGCTCCTCTACAGTCTGCTGCAGAGGGTGGAAGGTGTTGTCCATGATGGATGGAAGCTTGGACAGCTCCCTCCTCTCAGCCACTTCCTCCACTAAGTCCAGAGTGCAGCCTAGGACACCAGTTTATTCAGTCTCTTTCTGCCCCGCTCTGCGCTGCCAGGGGCCCAGCAGACAACACCGTAGAGGAGGGCTGATGTCACCACAGAGTCATAGAAGGTTTGAAGCAGGGGCCTGCTCACTCCAAAGGACCTCAGCCTCCTCAGGAGGTGGAGGTGGCTCTAGCCCTTCTAGTCCAGTCCAGTTTAATACACCCAGGTATTTGAAACTCTCCACAGTTTCTATGTCCTGCCCCTGAACAATAACTGGGGATTGAGGTGGGGGTCTTCTCCTGAAGTCGATCGCCATCTTTTTGGTCTTACTGGTGTTAAGACACAGGTGGTTCTCACACCAGTCCACAAAGTTCATGATGACCAATCAATATTCTCCCCCTCAGCAGATCTGGTCTGAGGGTCTTGAAAACGCTGGAAACGTCAAAGAAAAGATTCACACTGCGCTCCCAGAATATCTCCAGGTGGTTGAACACCTGCTGTAGCAGGTAAATCATGGCATCCTCCACTCTGATGTCAGGTCTGTAAGCAAACTGCAGCGGGTCCAGGGTGGGGCTCATCACGGTGCGTAGGTGAGCTAGGATGAGGCGCCCCGTGGTCGTCATCAGGTGGGAACAGGGTGACTGGTCTAAAGTCGGCCACTTCCTCTGCGTGCGGCATTTTGGGAACCGGTACTACACAAGAGGTCTTCAAGAGAGTGGGGACCACCCACAGGCTGAGGCTCGGGTTGAAGATGTAGCTGAGGACCTTGCAGAGCTCATCAACACAATTCCTCAGAAGACTTGGGGGGGGATGCCGTCTGGTCAGGATGGCCTGGCCTCTCACCTGCATTCGAAGTTACTGTGAGGGGGGAGGGAGGCAGGACAGACGGTGTGATTGGGTCAGCCGTTACTGAGAGTGGCGTTTAGGGGGAGGGTAGGTCTCTGGTGGCCTGGGGGTTGTAGATGTGTTTAGAGTTGAGGACAGGGATGGGGCTGGTGTGAGGGAAGTCAAACTGTGTGAAAAATCAGTTTAACTCATCTGCAAACTTGGTGTTACTGTCTGCAGTCCTGCTGGAGGTCCTCTGCCCAAATCCAGAGATATTCTTGAGACGCCTCCACACTTCTCTGACGTTGCTCTGTGCCAGTTGTTCCTCCATCTTCCTCCCATAGTCTTTCTTTACCACCCTGAACCAGTGCTCAAAAGAAGTTAATTTGGTCTAATGAGCTTGATCTTATCCAGGCCAGAACAATATTACATGAACTTGGTTCATATAAAATCTATCAAAAGGAAAGAGCTGGTGGAGTTGTATGGTGGTGCAATTTGTAGAACTGTTGCCTCAGGACTGTTGCACAAATGTCCTGGGTTTGATTCCTGACCTAGCATCTGTCTCCATGGAGTTTATGGAGTTTGCATGCTTCCGCCTTACACTCGTGGGTTCTCTCTGTGAGACAGGTCGCCAATCTTTCATAGGGCAGCACAGAATATACAACCATGCGCACACTTACACCTAAGGGAACAAAAATTACCTTTAGACACACAAATTAAGCTAACCATCTTTGCCGTGGACTTTACCCTTCACCCAGAGACTGCTGGAGATAGGCACCAGCCCCACCATGTATGAAAAGTGGTGATGTGTAGAATTGAAGTTATTCAGTACATGTGGTCTTTTAGTTTATTTCCATTTATTTTTTAACTGACATTCATTTTTAGTAAATCTAAATATTCTATTAATGTCAGTAATTCAATTCATTAAGTTCAAAACATCTATCAATTACACATATACAAATAGTTCTTGAGGCTTTAATTCTGATAATTGTTTATTGATTATCGTCTTACAAATGAAACAAGTCAAATAAGAAATGTGGACTTAATAAAAAAATGTAAAACCTGCTTATAGATTATTATTTTAAAAATGTGTATTTAATCTGACAAAAGATTCTAATTTCATATGACGGGACAATAAAAGCCTTTATTGTTACAGAAACCAGAGATTTTATAATGAATGAAAAGTTTCTGGTTTTATAATGTCCATCTGATGGAGGTCGGGCCAATTTTTTAGGTACACCTTTTTACCGGCTTAAATCCCCTTTCAGAATTGCCTTACCATTTGGCATAGATTAACCAAAGTGCAGGAAATTTTCCTTAAAGATTGTTGTGCAACTTTAATATATTTATTGCCCACCCCAGTGGGGGTGTTATTTAATCAGACATTATTTGGACTGTCATATGAACACACGCCCTCTTGGCTATGTGTTAGAACAACAAATGAATGTGTAAATCAAGCTCCAATCGTGGTCAAGGAGATAACTGCTCATATTTGGAATAAATTCACAACAACTTCTGTTCAAAATATAAGAGTTTATTAACAAAAATCATTCAGCTCCAAGTCAAACACATTTCAGTGTTGTGATTAAAGACTAGTGAAAGTCAACTAAACTAAGCTACTATGTACACAGAGGAAGGGAAAACATGGTTGAAAACCAAAGTTTGTATTGAAGAATTTTGGATGTGACCAAATTAGCTTTTCACTAATATAGAGCGATTAGAATGTTTTCAAACGATTCACAATGCAAATCCACGAGGTGAATAAAACATGTTTTGGCCAAATAATGTTTTATGAAATTATTTGCTTATATTACTGTCTTACTCGCCTTTTTTTTCTTTGCCTTCTCAAGATAATGACATAACTATCTTAGTATCAATGAATTGGTTTTTTCACATTTTTGCAACAAAACAGTTATTTCTTTATATAATGAGATGATTAACCTGTATGAGTAATGAATGAGGCTTGATTCCCAGTCCATCCATGCCATCGGGGCCTGCAGTTGTGAAGTCGTACCGTTTGTGCGCAAATAAGCAGGTTTTTAGGCTTCATTTTTCTTTTGACTCATTGTCAGGTTGTGGTGGATGACTGGATTTCATGGAATACAGTAGAAACAAATCTGACTGTTTTTTAATATACAGTTTATACATACAGTATATCTGGACTAATTTTGGGGCTTAATGCATCTTATACCTGTTACAGGCGTAACAACGGGGCTGTTCAGAAAATACCAGGAGGCAAAGGCCTTATTGCTTATTAATCAGAAGTGGAAGCCACTCATCAAAACAAAAAAGTTGTCTTGTTAGCTAAAAGTTAAACACAGGATTATTTACAGAATTAAACATAGGCTGCCATGATTTATATATATATAAATCTTCTCCTGCTATTGTAGTATTGGAGAATGCAATCAGTTTTAACACACATCAATCATCTTGTTATAACATGAAAATTGCTTTCTAATGAGAAAATTATCATCTCGTTATAAAAAAAAAACGACTGTCGTTATCTTTGGAAAATTAGAAAATTAACTTGTTTTCTTTGGGAAACCACCGTGAAAGAGTATCTGAGGGACACGACTGCCTTTCGGCTTCCATAGGAACCCATAGCCTTTAGTTAAATGATTCCTACCCCTTAAATGATACCCTCTTTGAATGAGCTAGCAGTGAATAGGCATGAGGATTCAGTTAAATGACTGTTGGTCATAATTTGGGCATCCAAATGTAAAGAGCATATGAGAAAACTAATGAACATTAACATTATATCAATGTTTAAACCCTTTGTGAGATAAAGCTTGTTATAGTTTTATAACAACAGCTCCAAACATATTACTGTAGCATAGCATACCATGCGATCCATCCTGTTAGCTCTGTCTTTATTTTTTAGTAAACACATGAATGATCAAAATCCTCAAAAGACATATTGATAAACTTGAAGCTGTCCCTGGGCTAGACCTTATACCTCTGCCCATGAATGTGTTGGAAAGTTTGAGTTTCCTTGAGCAGTTAGCAGCTTAGCATGGCAGGCTCAAAGAAAAGGAAAAGTTTCCTTTTTCCCACGTGAAACACAAGGGAAAGGCTTCCTTAGAAGGCTTTCACCTCCAGTTTGGGTCTGCAAGGTCTGAAACAAACGGTCTGTTTCACAGCAGTTCGTTTATCAAATGTTAACTTGGTCTTGGTCATTCTGGAGATCTGGGCCTTGGGCCTGGCGCCATGGTGGCTCCCTCTTCCAATATGAACTCCGGGCAGCTTCATAGAAAGAGAAAGAGAAACATGTGCTGTGGTGTTTTACTGCTCTAAAACTCTGTGTGGGCGGTGCCATGACGCACCTCTGTGGGAGGTTTTGTGGAGTTAGGTGGGCTTACATATTAAGATAAAGATAGATATTGCCCCTCAATGGCCCAATTAGATTTTGATCCAGATAGCATCAAATTTTTTTTGGCTGCACGTCCTTCATGCAAAACTGGGTCTTGGTGCACTGTTTTGCAAAAAGAAACCTTTAGAAGATGAGTACACTGTGAGCACAAAGGTCTAGAGCAGAGGTCACGAATTAGTGGACTGCGATCAGGATCCGGACCCAATCTGATTTAAAACGTTTATAAATTACTGCATGTTGTCTGACGACAGTCAGACAACGTCACTTGTTCCACGTCTCATGTTACCCTGAAATCCCACATCCTGCGTCATCGCTCCGCCCCGCAGCGCTCCAGACCTCTTACGTAAAGCAAATCCTACAGTCTTTGCTGTTCCTCCCATGTTGCTCCACTCAGACTTATCCTCGGAGCTCGAGGAGAGCATGTGCGATATTAAGATTAAATCCATAGGAGCAAAACATGCAGAAATGAACGCCTTTAATATGGCATATTTTAAAAAAAACCTATCAGCATATATGCGGTTTCTGATGGAGATGAGAAATCTGCTTCTGGTCTGTTGAAGTACCAATAGTTTGCATCAATCAATGAACGCTGTTAGTTTTTTGGAATATATAAGAATTATGTAACTTGTAGTTACCGATCTGTTTTTACTATATTTTACTTTGACAAACTGGATCTTCTCAGCGTTCTTTTTTTCCTGTTTGGTGCGATTGCAATAGCGGATCTTGACCTGATTGGACCGGAGCGGAGCCTGAACATTTAGAGGATGTTTGGCTCAACCTGCTGCTGTGAAGCAGGATTCTCCCTACCATGAACAGAATCAACAATAAATCTGGATCCAGGCTCAAAATGAGCTCCTTGATATGTGCTTGAGAATGGCTTAGTCTCTGGTTAAACCCAGGTTTAAAGCCTTGCAGGGCAGCCTAAAGCCCACTGCCAACATTAAGACCTTGATGAAAAAGAAAAGAAAAAATATAACAAACGGCGCTCAGTTCAGGGGTTTGAGAAAACATGTGAATCAGGAAATTGTTTACTTACTTACAAAACTGAAATATTGTAAGTTTCTCTACTTCAAAAAACACTTTAGAGTTTAAAATGGAAAAAAAATTCTTTCTTTTTTTTATATTTTTTTAATTTAAAAATTAATGTATAACATGGATGCATAAGCTCCATTTTATTTCAGTGTTAAATTCTTTTTAAAGTAACAGATCATTAAAAATGTCTTCGGAACTTTACTGGTTGATGATTTTCTTTATTTGGACCCTGCTGATTTTTAATTGGTTACCACGGGTCTAGAGGGCCAGCAGCGATACTTAGGTAGGTTCTGGTAATGATCAATTTAGACTAATATTTACAGTAGTAGCCGTTCAAAATTTCCCCACTTTCCCTGGATGTTCCCCTACAATTCCTTTGTACTAAAATTTTCTTTCGGTCATGATTTGGGGACATTAAGATCTAAAGATCTCCTGGTCAGATTCTGTGATTCAGTGAAAGGCTTGAGTCAGAGTAAAAAAATATGCACACCCAGGAGAAGGCCTGGCTGGAAGTTGGAGGGGGTTTTGCTGGGAGTCACAGGGCGTTTGCCTAGGAAGGGTTATTTTGGGTACTACTGTACCACCCATGAGATATAGCTACAAGGTAGCATTTAACTCTGATGTTATTTATGCCAAATCCTGATTCAATTCAATTCAGTTCCATTTATTTCTATAGCGCCAATTCACAACAACGTCATCTCAAGGCACTTTCCAGTTCATCCAGATCATCCAGAGTCAGATTGATTCAAAGGTTTTCTATCTAAGGGAAAACCAGCTGATTGCATTGACTTCGTTGACTCTTCAGCAATCAATCTCACACTAAGCATGCTTGTAGCGACAGTGGAGAGGAAAAACTCACTTTTAACAGGAAGGAAACCTCCAGCAGAACCAAGACTCAGTGTGGCGGCCATCTGCTGAGGCCCACTGGGAGTTCAAGGAGGCGGAAGCAGAGAGAATACAAAAAGCAGCTGTAAAGGCGGCTGCGTCCGAGGAAACACTGCAACCAGGCAGGCGGCGCCCGAGGAGCCAGCTCCCCATGTCGAGAGAGGATGAAGAGCACATCCAGTTAGTGCACGGTCAGAGAAGCAGGACTACACACTGGAAAACGAGGTAAACTCCAACATCTACAGAAACAAAGGTGTTGATGGCGGCAGATGGTGTCACAGCTAAGCAGGAACAGGCAAGGTGGGATAAGGCAACTATAGTCTGCCTCCTTGGACTAAAACTTGGTAGTTGTGTTCCACAGGAGAGCCTGATAACTAAAAGATCTGCCTCCCATTCTACTTTTAGAAATTCCTAGGAACCCACTAGTAAACCCTGCAGATTGAGGCGAAGTGCTCTGTTAGGAACATAAGGAACAATCAGATCTCTGATATCAGACAGGAGCTTGGCCATTTTAAGGCTTTATATGTGAGAAAGGAGGATTTTAAATTATATTCTTGATTAAACGAGGAAGCCAATGAAGAGAAGCCAGGATAGGAGATATATGATCTCTCTTTTTAATTTTCATTAGAACTCTGCAATTTATTTTGGATGCAGCTGAAGGCTTTTAACTTTACAGTTTGTGGACTTCCTGATAGTAAAAATTACAATAGTCAGCCTTGAAGTAGCGCAAATGCATGGACTAGTTTCTCAGCATCACCCACGGACGGGGTTTCTAATTTTTTGCAGTATTCCTCAGATGAAAGAAGGAAATTCTTAGAAACAGTTGCCATTTCACAGGATTTAAATGACAGGTCCTGATCAAAAAACAATACCAAGATTTTTTACTTTATTATCTGAAATCAGTTTTAATCCCATCCAAATGCGGTGACTGACTAATCGAAAGCTTCTTTTCAGAGACTCTGGTCCAAGACTATAACTTCTGTTTTGTCTGCATTCAGAAGGAGAAAGTTAAGAGTCATCCAGGTTTTATGTCTTCAGACATGCCTGTAATCTATGTAATGGGTTAGCTTCATCTGGATTATAGACAGATATAGCTGGGTATCATCAACATAACAGTGGAAATTAATCCCATGCTGTCTAATAACTCTACGATTGGGAGCATGTATAAAGTAAATGAGAATTGGTCCTAGCACTGATCCCTGTGGTACTCCACAGGTAACCTTTGAAGCATGTTGAAGCTCTGTCATTAACACAGGAACAAACTGAATTCGATCAGATAGATATAAGATTTAAGCCAGTCTAGTGCTGTTCCTTTAATTCAAACAAATATTGGCTAAGTCTTTCTAAAAAGAATATTATGGTCAACTGTATCAAATGCAGCACTGAGAGCCTAACAGGACGAGCACAGATACAAGTACAAGTATCACGAGGCCATGAGAAGGACTATCATTAGTGACTTTCTCCAGAGCTGTTTCAGTGCTATGATGATTCATTATGGTGAAAGCCAGACTGAGAACTCTTCAAAAAGTTCATTATGGTGGGAAGTGACCGCCACACTTGTTTAGCAACTACTTTCTCAAATTTTTTAGATAAGAAAGGGAAGATTGGATACTTAGGTCTATAATTCACCAAGTCACATCTGGGTCAAGAGGCGGTTTCTTAAGCAGAGGTTTAATTACAGCAACCTTAAAAGCTTTTTGTTACATATCCCTGTAACAGAATAGATTAATCACATCTAAAATGGAGGAGATCAAAGATCAAATCTAAGCATATCTGCTGTGATCAAATACAATTGAACGATTGAAAATATCACAGTGTATGCCCGGCTTCTAAAGTACTGTCTGTTCTCAGTACCTGCTTTAACTATAAATGATCAGAAACTGCAGATTATCCTCTGTAGATAGGAAAACAAAGGTTACCAAAGACATGCTTATTGCCTATTTTATCAGTAAAACCAAAATATAGTTGCCTGAGCTGAAGAAATGTGTGCACACAGATAGACTCTAGACACAATGCAAAAAAAAAAAAAATCTACAATCACCGGCCACCTTATTAGATACACCTGTCCCAACTGCTTTCGTTAACACTTAATTTCTAAGCAGCCAATCACAAGGCGGCAGCTCAGTGCATTGGAAGCATGTAGACTTGGTCCGGGCTGCCAATCTCCTGCAGTTCAAACCGGAGCATCAGAGTATGGGGAAGAAAGGTGATTTGAGGTGACTTTGAGCGTGGCATGATTGTTGGCCAGAAGGGCTGGTCTGAGTATTTCAGAAACTTCTGATCTACTGGGATTTCACGCACAACCATCTCTAGGGTTTACAGAGAATGGTCGAAAAAGAAAAAAGAAAAACATCCAGTGGCGGCAGTTCTGTGGGCGGGAAGCTCTTGTTGATGCCAGAGGTCAGAGAGGAGAATGGCCAGACACTGGTTGGGCGATAGAAGGGCAACAGTGACTCCAAATAACCACCCGTTACAACCGAAGGTGGGCAGAAGAGCATCTCTGCGAGCGCACAGTCGCGGTGGAACTTTTGAGGCAGATAAGGCTACAGCAGCAAG
>JAGKQL010000009.1:2128579-2174329 GCA_018398635.1 Cyprinodon brontotheroides | reverse complement strand
CACATGACAATGAGTTCACTGTACTCAAATGGCACTCCACAGTCACCAGATCTCTCCAATCCAATAGAGCATCTTTTGGGATGTGGCGGTGGAGCGGGGAAGACCAAGCATCATGAATTATTGCAGCGACAAATCCTGCGGCAACTGTGTGATGCCATCATGTCAATATGGACCAAACTCCCTGAGAATACTTCCAGCACCTTGTTGAATCTATGCCACCAGAATTGAGGCAGGCAAAAGGGGGTCAACCCGTTACTAGCATGGGGTACCTAATAAAAGTGGCGGTGAGGTGTAATATATTTTTAAACTTTAAAAGATGCAAATGAAATGAAAAGAGAGAAGTTACTTTTATTTAAATCAATTTTCATCAAAAATAATTTTGAGCTGCTTTTAGCAAATCCTATAAAATATCAGGCACCAAAGAATGTTTTTATGAACACAACCTACAGTTGCTGTTGGGAAAAAAAAACCTGACTCTATATGTATTTCAGTTTTCTTGTTAAAATCTGCTTTGCTGAACGCACCTCTGATCTGTGTGTTTTGTCTTTAAATGACATTGACTGAAAAAGAATGTGCATTTTTGAGCATTTTGCACTGACCAAACTACACGATGTTACATTTAGATGCTAGGCTGCATTTTCATTTCATGAAAAACTCCAGGTTTGGAGATACAAGGTGTTTGTTTGATAATGATTGATATTATCAGCATTAGCATTTGTCATTTTGCAAACCAGGGACTTACTAGAATCAAACTAAGATTAGGTTTTACTTTTGTCTGCACCATGAAAGTACTGGTGTTTGTTAATGGAAATATAAATGTATGAATAGAACTAACCTTTTAATAGTTAAAATACACACTTATATAATTTTACATTGAAATATGATAGTAGTGTCTCCAGAGCGACAAATCAATCCTTTTGAAATTATTTATCATCTGTAACATTATATCACTCATTGAAATGCAGCAATGTTCCATAAGAAATAAAAAAAATCCTGCGAGTGACTTTTAACACCAATTACTTGCAAAGATTTTCCAAATGCTGCTGTCTTGTTATTGTTCTCAGCATCATTTAAGCTTGAATTTACAGTGGCACTCATTCAAAATGGCCCTTCCCAGTCAGACGCCAGCCTACTCCCCTTCCACTCCCAGCGAAACCTCCTCACACTTCCATCCAGTGGACTTCTCCTTGGCGTCCATTTTTTTTAAATCTGACTCCACCCTTTCACTGAATTACAGAGCCTGACCAGGAGATGGCGCTTATCTTTAGATCTTAATGTCCACAAATCATGACAGAAAGAATATTTTAGTACAAATATTGATGTTTAATTGAAAATGAATTGTAGTGGGCCAACCAAGGACCCATCAAGGAAAGTGGGGAAATGTTCAATGCCTACTACTGTAACTGATACTATGAATGTTTAAAACCTGTTTCCTCTTTTGGAAATTTTATGAATGAATTGGAGACAGGCACATCATTGCTACATATACTTTGAATGGATATTGGAGAACCTGCTTAACCCGTCAGACGAGATTTGAGGAAGCAGAGGCGGAGGACCCAGATCCAGATTACCTGCAGGGAGGACAGAGTTAAATGCAAAGGACCTCATAAGGCCTTTTGTCCAGACAGTTGTGCAATCTGACCGAACCTGGTTTAAATGGAAGTTACAAACTTACAGCATGAATAATAAGAGTAAAGATTTCAGGAAAAACAATAACTAAATGAAATATAAAAAAAAGGGAGTAAATTATTAAAAAGAAACCTTAAGTCTAATTTGAAATTTGTTCCAAGTGATTTCTTGTCAGAAAACTGGGGAGAGAAAGCTGAAAGATATAAACATAGAGCTTTCCATTACAAAATGGTGTTTCTCGCCATGACCTGAAAGCAGTATTACTCATGGAGAGCTGCCGATGGACCAACTCAACAGCCACAGCCGGACAAACAGAGGTTATTCCCTTTTAAAAGATATCTCTAGTGCCTTTGTGGGATAGTTCTCTAGATATGGTGCACTTTGGGCTCTCAGCAAAAATGATACCACAACCCTCTGGTCCTGTTATTCTATAAAAGGCTGCTTGTTTTAGATTACCTCCTGACCAATGTATACCCTACAAAACCAGCTTAAAATCTGTACAAAAACAATCCTGATGAATGAGATAATCTAACAAGTATGATCTATTTTATTATTTAGACTTTGACAGATTTCATTTTGTCATTTTGTAAACACAAAAAGAAATTTCATTTAGTACAGCTCTCTAGACTTTTTCATTTTTTTAAAGTGCAACCTTGATTAAGGTAAGAAGATAAAAAACAGTGTGTTTTTTGTCAGTTTTCTTTTTTTATATAACATTTAGCAGTCCAAGTATTTCCAAGTAAAGTTAGGGTAGCCCTATACCACAAACTAATGCTGTATCATAATCAGGGGGGGGTTTAACATTAGGCAACACTAGGCAGGTGACTAGGGCCCGAAGTTCCTGGGGGGCCCCATAAAACTCTGTTTCCATGTATGGTTAATACAACTATTCCTTATTTGTGCACATTAATTATGTTTTTGTTAAAAATCTTTTCATTAAAATGCCATCAGAACGCTGATAACATTAAGTGTGTCTCAGCCCCCTTCAGTGTCCACCATATTGGATCAGTCCATTTGCTGCACATGTTCAGAAAGGTCCAAACAGACAGCAGCAAACCAGCCTGACAAATAAATCGATGCAAAGAGCAGTGTTGCCAACTTGGCGCTTTAGTCGCTATATTTAGCCACTTTTCAGACCCCTCTAGCACTTTGATTTCTAAAAAGCTCCTAGCGCAAATCTAGAGACTTTTTCTGCTACTGGAGACTTTGGAGACAACATCTAAAAGCAGCAAACTCTGCTCTCCAGAGCGAGTAGATTGGTAACCCCGCCTCCTGCTCTCTCCTCTATCTTGTCTGCTGTCATGATTCATGCAGCTATTATTTCATCCAAATGAAAAATGGAGAACAGATAAGCAGATCATGGCTTGTCTACAGTGAAAAGAAGGACTGAGGTTATTTACTTTGGCCTTTTTGGAAACACAGGAAGGAGCAATCAGCTAAGTGAGAATAGTGCTTGGAAAAATCTTTCATTCCTTTAGAGACAGCATGAAAAGTCAGCTGAGTACAAAACATAGAGAGGAAAAACAAGAAGAAAAGGACAAGAAGAGAGGACACAACCTAGAACAGATAATGGATGTCTATTCTATTAACATTTATCTATCTGGAGAATGGGGCTGTTTTATGTGTTGTCTTCATAATTCTGAGGGCCCCCTGCCTGTCTTTTCCTAGGGCCCCATATTTCCGCCCCTGACAGCAGCACTGGTGAGAGGGATTCGGAGGCACTTACAGGGCATAGTAAGCACCCTTAGCCCTGGCTCCCTTTCATGTTGCTTTCCATTGTTTACTTTCCTGATTTCTGATGCACAGCGTTTTAAGAAAAATGAACAATTACTCAATAAAGACAGTGATGATCTTGATAAGAACAGTAAATTGACTCTCTTAAGTGTTGGAGAATCCAGGAGGATCAGATTGGTGACTATGATGAGAACACATCATGGGGCGCACCCTGTGGACTCACTTTCTAACACCATTGGACAGCATGGAGACCAAACGAGACTCTGAATGGACAAACTGGGGACCAACTGCTTTATGTGCAGTTATGATCAGCATTTGTCTTTAACTCTGTACTGGATAATGTTGGACGTAGCTCATTTTGATTCACTGGAGGTCTTGTTTAATTTATTTGGATTATTTTGATCAGATTTTGCTTTGATATAGGATGTCTCAGGACCTGTTTTGATCTAGTCCTTAAATCAGCTGATAATGGTAATTATCGCATTTACAGCAGTGCTTCTGCTCAGATTGGCTGAGAGTGGGATTTCCCTGGGGTGTCACGGTTTTTACTACCTTTTAGACAAGGTAGGGTTTTATTCACTTTCAAAGTGAAAGTAGCTCAGTATCTCTAGCAAACTTGGGGGGAGTGGTGGCCTAGTGGTAAGAGTATGGTGCCTGTACTGGGTCCCTGAGCAAGACCCGATTGCTCCCCAGGCGCCACAGAGTGGCAGCCCACTGCTCTCCTAGGGGATGGGTCAAAATGCATAAGTGAATTTTCAATTATATTGTTCAATTATTTTTATTAAATAAGCAGCCACCATCCTTATTCAGGCTAAAGCAAAAAGCTGTGACAACGCAGCAACATAGTTGTATCTTGATCCATTCAAACTTCAGCAGTTCAACTGTTCCAGCTCTCAGTTGTTCTCCTACATATGTCACTTCTGTTTTATCCCAAAGTCATTTAGCGGCACTAGAGTCCTCTGAATGGCAGCATTTGTTTTTGATAAAAACTATTTTATGAAGGCACCCCTGAAATTATTACATTGATCATCAGTAATAACATTTAGGTCTAAAAAAATCTGCAAAACTAACACTAAAGGAAAAATATTAAAAAGTAATGTGAAGGACTTCTAGTCAGCCTAACAGAGGGATCTAAGGGGAAAAAAATGGAGGAAACAGAGAGAGTTGATTGGCTGATCCACCGCATAATGTGTGGAAGAGTTTTTAACACTGCTGCCTTGCAGCATAAAGGTTCTAAGTTTGATTCCTGGTCCATGGTCTTTCTGCATGTTGTTCCTGTATGTGTGGTAATTTGTTTCTCTACATTGTCCTTAAGTGTGAGTGTGTGTGCATGGTGGCATGTTGCCAAGTGATGAACTGGCAACCTTTCCAGGGTGTTGCCATAGACTTCTGAACTTTAAAGTCTTGGTCTTCTCACTGTGATCCAGGGACCAGTTCACCTTACAATGCTCCTCTATTCTTGTCCCAGAGCTGAGCAGACTAAAGTGCTGCTCCTCTTTCCAGTTCTGTTTTATCTCCCTCGACTTCTCCAATTTCTGATTGTTTTTTTTACCAAATAGAACTCCTTCTTAATATGGAAGATAAAAAGTGCCAAAAATTAAACAAATAAATACAGCATTAAATAAATTATTAAATGTGTCAATAGTGAATTAAATGTGAGATTAAATAAAATAAGTATTGATAAATTCATTGAAGGTAAAACCGTCACTAATATAAAAGTGCTTACAATTAAATAGATAAATACAGAGTGAAGTAATAAATTCTATATTTTAATTAACTTATTTAAAAATAGGATATTTAAATATTTATGGCGATAGTTTAAAATGTATATTCAATTATTAAAAATATATACTTGCATTCCAGTGTGCAATTTAATTATTTCATGGTTCCTGTGTCGCAGTGCATCTAAACTATTAAAAGAATTAAATAAACTCCACCCATCAATTTGCTATTAATATTTATTTGTAATCGAGTCGCCCCTAACTTTGATTGGTGAGTTTTTAATTGGCTGCCACATTCTTAGGGCAGCCAATTACAGCACAATATTGACAGACTCCATATTACTATCTAATTGATGAGGTGATAAAATTACAAGCATGGAGTGTTAATGGAAAAACAAGCAATTAATAATAATTTTACAGTAAATATGCAAGTGAGATAAATATTCTCAGCATCAAAATCATTTTCATTTAATTCAATTTTTTGATGTGTGAATATTTATTTAACATTTCTAAGTTAATGTATAATGATATAGCATTTCTTAATATAGGCTAAATCAAATTAACTGCTATTTTTTTCTCCTTTAATTAAAAGGAACAGTTGAAGATTCCAGTTACAGTCATTACAAATATCACACAGCTAGAAAATTACACATTTCAAACATTTTGTTGCTATTTGGTGTGGAGCTGGAATAAAAACCCTCCATGGAACAAAAAAAGTATCTTAGCTATCTCTACTGTTCTGCTGCTATAGGCTTAGACTGCTGGAGGACATAGGGACCCCCTTTTCATCATTCTGCTTCATTCTATCTCTATTCTCCCACTCTGCAGAATCTGTTAGTTCAATCTCTAACGTTCTGCTCTCTCTGCTTTTTCTCATAGTAGCTTCATCTGGTCTGTTCCTGTTTGGCTGTGACTCCATCCTGGAGAGAAATATCCAGCTGTGCTGCTGCCATCAACACCTTTGTTTCCTAGATGTTGGAGCTTGGCCTGTTTTCCAGTGTAGTCCTGTTTCTCTGACTGTGACTAACTGGATGTGCACTCTTCATCCTCTGACATGGGGAGCTGGCTCGGATTTCGTCTGCCTGGCTGTGTGTTTCCTGGGCGGGGCGCCTGTGGAGCTGGTTGACAGTTGCCTTTTTGTATCTATAAGCTGCTTTTTCTATGTCTGCTTCTGTCTCCTTGAACCCCAGTGGCGCCTCAGCAGATGGCAGCTCACACTGAGCCTGGTTCTGCTGGAGGTTTCTTCCTGTTCAAAGGGAGTTTTTCACTCTCCACTGTCGCTACAAGCATGCTTAGTGTGAGAAATGGACTTTGAGTCAATGAGTCGATGCAATCAACTGGTTTTCCTTAGAAAACTTTGAATCAGTTTGACTGTATGATTTGGTGAACTGTAAAGTGCTTTTAGATGACGTCTTGTGAATAGACGCTACCTAAATAAACTGAATTAAACTGAAACTTATACAGATAAATAGAGACTTGGTAAGAGGTCAAAACACTACAGACTGAAAAAACTGAGGAGGCAATGGAAGAGAATGGAGACAGGCTGGTAGCATAATTATTGTGACATTTTTTTTTAGTGCATCTAACAATGATTTTTGTAGTTACAGCATTTTATACACAATACCCACATGTGTTTGTTATAAATGGTACCAAAACAAGAACTACTACTTGCATTACTGTAAAAACCTCAAACAAATATTCAGTGCATCAAGTTTGATAAAAATATCATCTCACTTTCTAATTCAACATTAACACCGAACCCTTAAAGGATTCATCGGACCCACCGGCGGGTCCAGCTGCTACATGACCTTGTAATTTTACCAAACCCCCAGTATTGATGTAAAAAACATATTTGGCACAGTTTGGTGACATTTTTGGATAAATGTGCCAAAATGGCCCCTCCCGCCTAAGAAATTTCTCACTAATACCATTCTAAAATAAATATGATTCATCTGATTCAGTCCAAATTTGGTATATTTTTACACAACATTTAGATTTAAAAGTCTGTACTACTTTTTGTGCTATAAATAATATTTTTGTAGTGTTTTGCATTGTTTATTTCAAAGAAAATTTTATGCGCAGGTTCAAAAATGCAAAATATTTTTGTATTTGTATTTGTCCCTTGCCCTCATATTTGGTAGGCAGGGTCAAAGTTACAATGGTGCTGAAACAAGAAAACTACTACTATGACATCTTACCTGTACAGACGTACCAAAAGTTTCTTCAGTAAATCTAATAGTTGTGAGGCTATAAGTGATTCATCTCACTTTCTAATTCAACATTAACACCGAACCCTTAAAGGATTCATCAAACAGAAATAATCCTTTTTCAAGTTCAAACATGTCTGTTTGTCTGGGGCTATTGTATATGATACCAGGAAACAATGGTAGCTAAGTGGACCATGACCAACTGCTAATGTTGCTACGGCTACATAAACATAAGCACTCATACAAACAAGGCAAGTTCTCATCCACATCCTTACAAAGAACGGTCTGAATGGGCTCTATTATTATTATTTTTTATTTAAAGTTAGTTTTAGAAAGACTGTATGAGTAAAATGCCAGGTTTTAGCTCCGTTAAGGCCAAACCAACACTCACATACTGGGGGAATAATTTCAAAAACCAGCACAAGGGAAGTTTTTAGGTTAGAAGGGGGGTATTTACAAATTCCCCTTATTTTAGCACCTAATACAGTAACTATATGGCTATGAGAGTTTGGATTTTGTTGTTTTTTTTCCTGCGGCTCAGGCTTTGTTAAGTGGATGTTTGGTTAAGATTGTGTTTCTTTGCCCGTTTGTGTTTGCCTTTTCTTTTCTATGGATGGTACTTTTGTATGTAGAAGTGAAAAGGCCTGTGGAGCTTTCTCCCCACTAAAACCAAAAGTAACCACACAGAGCCACTAACTTTATGGCAATAGATGTAAACACTGAACCAGCTCTATCCTCACAAACCTGCTTCATACACCCATTTTTTAAAGCAATACACAGAGCAGGGTCTTTTGTTGAATGAACAAAACTCTGTTAAGCGCTTTTCTTTTTAAATGGACCCATGTAAGCTGGCTCTATTATGTCATGGTCGTTATTTAACTGTAAGTGAGGCTCTACCACAAACATGTCTAAAGAAGTATCAGGTTATATCATTTCCATCCCTCCAACTTATTAAATGCTGTTTAGTAGTGTGTTAAACTGATAAGAATCTAATAGAGGATAATGTGCATCACAGCCTCGTACTAAATGAACCTTTCTTCTTCTTTTGAGACCTTAACCTAGGGTGACTCACAAATTTAGATCAAATAACTTAGAGGTATATAAAGGTGGGATACAAACTCTTGCAAGTATGTAATATCTATTTTTAGTTCACTTAAAAATATATATAATGAGTATTAGAGCAGAACTTCTTAATTTGTTGGTTTGCAAAGAAGAATTGAACTTGTTCATGTGGTGATTATGCGGGTCAGGGATCTATTACATTAAATTCTTACAACCTCAGATGAGTAATTATGAAGCTGGTGTTCTGTTAAATGAGCATACCTGATCAGACCAGCAAACCAATAGTCAATACCTGTTTGTCCCTTTAGTTTATCCCTTTAGTTTTGTATGAAAAATAAACTTTAAACTACCTCAACAGGTGTGTATTCCTTTAGTCATGTACAAAAAAAACACTTTTTGGTGTTTTTTGAAACGTATGGTGATCTGACCTTAAATTGTTTTTTTTTGTACATGACTAAAGGGATTCACGCCGGCTGAAGTAGTTTAAAGTCTATTTTTTGTACAAAACTAAAGGGATAAACGCAAATCTGACGTCTTGCACATGCGTATTGACAGAACACCGGTTTAGGAAGGAAACAGAGACTAAGGCTATGATCACAATCAAGGCATTAAAGGTGCAGTAGGAGTTCTAAAAAAAAAAGGTTTCCAGAAAGCTCTATTTATGAACATACACAACCATGCCTCTCCCTTCGAACCCCACGAAACCAGGCTTTTAAAACGCATGAATGCGCGTGCTGTTTGCAGTACATTTGAGAAGCTAAAGCGGTGCGTCGAATGGAGCTGGCAGGGAGACAGACAGCTCTGCTGATGCAGAGCGCTATGATCACTCTTCTGAAATAGTTTATTAACGCCTAAATTAACTTAAAATGTTGAAATCTGCCGGCACATGTTCACTTTTATTATCCTGGTGCCTATAGTGTGGATTACGTACATATAAAAGGCCTGCCTGCCGCCATGGCGAACCGCGAGGAGGCGACCTGGCCATAGGCTGCTGTTACCCGGGGAAAGCGCACCGCCGGTATGTGGGGGTCTGAGCGGCTCCGACAGAAATAATCTTTGAAGGCAGGATGGGGTCCACCTAGCGTTTAATTTTGATGTAGTATCCAAAACGACAAACAAGCTAGAGCTCGCTATCATATGGCAGTCTTCTGCACAGTGATGCAGGTCATACATTAAAAAATGTTCATTAAATTTTTTCTCTTAGACATTGGAGAGGTGCATTTAAATGTTATAGAGCTAAACATGTTAGATTGGTGACCTGTTATGTTATTATTATTGTCTTGTTGCTGCATTTATTTTGTCAGGGAAAACTAATCCTGAGTCAGTTAAAAGTCAGGGAATTCTGAAATGATGTCAGACTGTGGAAACCCTGAATAAAATAACTATGTATAATGATTCTCTAGAAAAGTCACATTATATTAATAGTATTATCTTGTATAAACATACCGTGACTCTAAAATAAAAGTTATTCATTTGTGACATTGACTTCTGTCTTTTGATTTTTTTTAACCTTTCAAGTTTTTTTAGATTTTAAACATTACAATTTATATTTTTCCAAGCACACAACAGTTAAAAGCAAAGTTTAGTTTGAAAAAGAATGTGCAGGAAGGATTGAAAAGCATGTTAACACGGTAATGTAGGCTTGAGTTCATTATCTGACGGCATGCAGATACACACCAGGAACCTGGAAACTTACTGAATTACAAAAAAACATTTAAAAAAAACAAACATGTTTCATTGATATATATACAAAAATGAATATTAGGAACTATATTTATCAAACATTATACTGTCAACCCCTGTTTTATATGTGAGCAAATGATTTAACAGGAAGCCAATGAAGAGAAGCCAGGATAGGAGAGATATGATCATTTTCATAAGAACTCTGACTGCAAAAGCCTATTTTCTAGCAAACAGTTGCAGATAAACATGATAGAATGTCTGAAATGGGTGAAAAATAACCTACTGGCATTTATTTGAAAATAGAAATATATCACACGCAGAGCATCTCGATATACAGGATATACGCTTCTCTTATTTAAGAGATTGGATGGAGATGTTTGGAGTAGTTGTTGGAAATTTCGAACCATTCTCATGGATAAACATGAAAACAGAGTGGCTCAGTCAGGCAAACTTACACACGGAGGATGTGAAATCTGGAGTTTAGAGTGGATCCAGCCTTTCTCAATCATGGCTCCTAGAACTCAGGCATCACTCATGCATCTTTACTTCCTGTTTTGCACACTTTAATTATTATGTGACACAGTGTGCGCTGATTTGCTTTGCGGGGTTACTGTTTAATATTATGTTTACATGTCTTGTTTTGTTTTTTATTTTATGTTTCTACAGCAGGGGTCTTCAACATTTTCCAGAACAAGGACCCCCAAACTGATGGCAAGATGGAGCGGGGACCCCCTAATTATATATATTGAATGAAATAGTGTTCTATCAAACTGCTCCTATAGTCACTCTATTACAGATGGAGAAATGTAACGGAAGTAATCTCTCCCTGGGATTATTAAAGTATTTCTGATTCTGATTCCTGGTTGATGGGACAGGTGTTGTTGTGAATGAAACGGTGCCCAGCTTGAAAGAGCTCCTGTATAAGTCGCTGAATGTGAGCATTGATTACTGAAAGACATCTTCTGCCTCCATTTATCTGTTTACTACAGTGCGTTTAATTCATGTTTATGTGTATTTAAAGACTTTTTAATTAGTGAAAAAATTGCAGGGGGGAATATTAAAAAAAGAGTTATCAACCAAAACTTTCCCGACCCCCATGCAGTACCTCCGTGGAACCCCTAGGGGTCACGGACCCCCTGGTGAAGACCTACGTTCTACAGCACTTTGGTTAAGTTCTTATATTTAACATGTGTTCCACTAAATAAAGTTAATTTGGATTTGGAAATGACCCTACTTTTATTCATAAATGTAAACAAAAAAGTTGAATTTCAGAGACGCAAAAATGTTCTGAAGTTTTTAGCCAAAGGAGGTAATGACTAGCCAGAACAGCACGTTTTCTTATTGCAGTAAGCTTTGCTAGTAGGCACTAGGGGTGGGTATTGGCAAAGAAGTCACGATTCGATTCGGAATCACGATTCACATGCGCTACTCTTATGTGATTCTATAACGATGCATATTTCTTGAAATATTATGATGCATCGATGCATTGGGCGATATTTTCACTCGAACACTGTAAGAAAGATATACAGCCAGTGGCTGACTGGCTGGGTGTGATCTGGATCGTGTCTTCAATTGATACATAACTGAAAGCAACTGGATTCATACATAGCTGTATTTATTGAAACGACTTTTTACGAGGTGTTGCCATGACAACAAATACTGACACAAATATTACTATTACTGGCGTGGACACACTGACAAAAAGATCTTAGGATTCATCAGACTCTAAAATAACAAAAATAGGGATACACTCAGTGCCAAGCTTACATGGCCTCGGTGGTCCTTTTAAACCAATGAAACGAAAAACATTCAAATGTATATTTCCCTTTTTGCAAATGACGTTCAGTGCATAATCAATTTTGTTTCTTTTACCTTCTTTGTTGTTAAAGCCAAAATGCATCCAAGCATCTGACTTGAAATGTGATGGAGCCAAGGGGCTAATTTCATATAGTGTCCTCCATGTTTTATTTTATACAACCTCGTCCGCAGTATCCCACGTGCTGGAAATGTTAGTGACACAAAGCAGCTGATGGTAGACACATCCACAGTTTGACACCTACTGGACTGCTAATTGTATTCTATTTGGTTTGGCTGCGATGTGCGGCAAAACCATTAATGTATTTTATTTGTTTGTTTTTTTATAATCGATTCTTGCCTTCAAGAATCGATGCAGTAAGATCACAAAAATTAGAATCGCGACATCTTAAATATTGGCACACCCTTAGTAGGCACTGACTTATTAGCTTGGTTAGCCATGTCACTACCAGATCCGTCCCAGTCCTGCACATGCACCACCAGCTCATTTGCGCATCCAAGATATACGCATCCCCGTCGCCCCTCGCCATTTTATTTTGTTAAAAAGCACCCAAATGCACGCATCTCCTGACCATGCCATACCTCACAAATAAATAATACTACTTATACTTCAGCAATGGTTTTAAGGTGCCATTTTATTGTATCTCTTATACTACATCCATCTGTTTTGCTCTTGTATTTTCATCCACTGTGCAGGCGCATGAAGTTTTACTCGGAAGATGTTTCTTTATCGTTACAGTATCTCCTTTTTATCTCGATATACTTTCCTTTCATCTTTTTTCCCTTTTCCTGTTTTTCCTTTCTCCTGTTCTATCCCTAGCTACTCTGCAGTGTCCATACGACCCGTAGCCACCCTGCTTTTAATTATAATAGAGCCATTTATATGCATAAATCAAGCGTAAATCACTGCTCCATTTGTAGAAAGTGAAAATCTTAAGGTTCTTTTGGCATCGACAATTACTCTGTATTTCCACATTGCCAGACACTTAAATGACGTTTTTCCAAAAATAGTAAACCGACTAAAATATAATGTGTTAAGTTAAAATTGTATTTCCTGAAAAAATACTTGCCTTAAATCCTTTCTGTTTTATCAGTCATCTGTGTCCGATCTGCACCTGAGTATGCTTTCTACTTCCACAAAGCTAACTTTTTTTTGGTTACATTTCAGTGTTCTATAACGGAATTTTGAGTTTTGAGTAAAGTCTTTCTTTCGTGTTAACAATGGTATATAGTGCGTAATCTAAAGAATGAAACAACTAAAATGTAGATAAACATTAGGGATGGAACGGTTTATGAAAACCATCCGAACCGTTCGGTTCGACTGTCTCTGTTCGGTTCGCGCGAGTTGCGTTCGGTTCATGCGCTGCTCCTTTTTCTCATAGGCGAAGCGTTTACACTCCAGAGCAGAAGGTGGCGGTACTGCGACCAAAGCCAACCACCAGTAGTAAACAAGAAGAAGAAGAAGCGAAGCAGCGTAGCCGGGCGTATCAGAAAAAAATCAGTTGTTGTGGAGAATTGTGTGGGTATGGCGAGTGGGAAAGAACAGGAGTTGAGGCTAAAGACGCGCCAGCAGCCCTGCAGGTCTGCTGTATGTAATCACGCCTTTTGCATTTAGAGTGACCTACACATGACGGGCGCATATGAAAGAAAGTTGTGGATAAAGTGCAACAGTGTGCAAGCATTGTGCAACACGCTTTGTTTATGCTAACAGCAAACATGACCAACATGTCATGCTAACCCTCGAAATCCCACATGTTGCACTGCAGAAAACGATCTAGAAATACCTCAAAATATCTCAAATTAAGTGCATCTACCCTTAATCTGAGTAAGGTGTAAACGAGATGAAGTTTGCAAATGGAACGAGTATTTTTAATCTTAAAATAAGATATGAGTTCTAGGATAAAATGGAATTGAATTAAGCTTATGCAATTGTGTTTTCTTGATTTCAAACACTGCAAATAGTCTCGTTCCATTGGCCAAACGCTTTCCTTTTTACCCTCAATCCAAGCACAAATGCACCTATTTTAAGAAAATGACTTAGATTTGCATTTTAGTGCTGGTGCAGCCACTCCTACATACTCCATCGCAAAGCCTACAGCCTCCACCTGTCTTTTATTATCATTAATTTGGAAATCTATAAATAAGTATAATTTTACATTTTATTTTTCATAAATAATTCAGCTATTCAATGATTTAGAAAACAGAGGCTAATGAATGGTTAAAGACGGTGGCAGTTATTTGTTTTACTTATTGACAAGTTGTGTCAGACTCTTGACCAACAAAACAAACAAAAATCATTTAAAACAGGTTAAAGAGCTTAACACGAAAATCCGTTAATAAAAAGTAAAAGCAGCATAAAATCACCTCCCTGATACAATCTTTATGTATTTCCAACAGGATGGAAAGCCGACATATTCATTACTTACGATTTTTTTTTTCACACCCGGATGTATATCTGGTTGTCTGCATGCACGGGACGGATTGCTCTTCTGGGACGACAAAGGTAGTGACAGCCATCCTGATTCTATTTCTTGTCCATATCAGCAGCCGACTTCTCAGTAATGTCAGATTTTATAGGCACATTAATATAGCGCTGCAACCGGCACCATGCAGTAATTCACAGCAAATCAAAATCCGGTGGATTCAAAATTCCACTTAAATGTTCATCTAGTTTGTCTCACTGGTTTCCCTGTCGTTACGAAATCATGTGTGTAAAAATGAAACGGGGCTAAAAATGCAGCGGGAAACTCATGTAAATTTATATTGACATGTTTGACAATCTAATAAACTGCATACGTTTTGATCTAAAGGCAAAGCTCATAGGTCTGAGTAAGAAAAAAAAAGTCATTTTGAGAGTTTGTTGCGGCAACAGACATAAACTGTTTAGTGAAGCATGCCCCCAGCTATTCCAGCCACTCTTTTAAACACAAGCTTAAGATGAGTCATTTGTTTTTTTACTTTGCTCAAAGTGTTTTATACAAATCCTGAAAAAGTTATTTGAGAGGAAAATGATATAGCTATGTTCGTTTATGCAAAATCAGCCATATGATCAAAATATGTTTAACAAAACACGTTTTTTATTAAATGTATAAAATGAGTTGTCCCTGCTCCACCTGCGAAAACAGATGATCAGTGTTCTCAATTGTGGCTTGGCAGAGTATTTATTTATATGCTTCACGGATGCCAAAACTCAAACTAAAAGTAAAAACAAGTCCATCCCACATGACCTGCACTGCATGGAAGCTTCTGAACCTCTAAATCAGAAAAGTGGAAACAACATATCCTTTTAAATTCAGATGAAGCGAGGAGGACTGATGAGCGACTCTCTCAATGCAAAAAACTTTTATCTGAAGAATATTTTTTCTTGAATTGGGGAGAAAAGTGAGACACTTTGCCAATGAAACAAGACAATTAACATTTAAAATAAGAAAAATAATTATATTGCCTTATTTCAAGCGCATATTATCTAATTATCTTATTTTAAGAGTAAAAACACTCATTCCGTTACCAATTTGTCGTATTTATCTGCTGAAATTAAGGGTAAATACACTTAATTAAAGAATGATTTACTTATTTCTGGTTCGGTTTTGCAGTGCTCTTTCATTTTCCCTGATGCTTCCTAAACTCTAATCTTGACTAAAGATGCAAATAGTCTAAAAAACGTCCCCACCAAGTATTTGCATTTAAACAAATAGATAAAAGGTCATTTTGAAAAGCTGCCTCCTCATGACTGCAGTGTGAGGTGGCATGTTCCATGTGTCCCTGCCCTCCTGACAGTGTGGTTAAAGCTCCCTAAGTGGCACGCCACTCAGTATGGTGCTGCTCTCCTGGATTGAGCCACTGTAGGCAAATACAGCTGAGGGAGAACAGAGCAGCCTCTGTGGGTGTGTGTATGAGAGCGTGCAACACTGTTCAGCATCATCATGGATACAGGTAAGTCCCTCTCATTCATATATTAACTCTCTTTTCCTAATAGAAATATTGGAAATGTCAGTTATATTAAGATGACAAAGTTTTATTTTATGCTGACATGCCTTATTTTTACATTTTAAAGAACTTAGTCTGGGTAATGATCTTCCTTATGTGTGACAATTTATACCTGAAACCTGTTAGATTATGTGTCTCTTTGCATTGAGCCCTGCTTCCAATAGAAATATGTCTGCTGACAAAATGTGTTCTAAATGTATTATTCTATATAATAAATGAAGGATTTTTGTATCGTTTTGTATTTGGGAAAATCAATAAAACTCATGACTTCCTTTCCACAAAAAAATTGAGCAATATTTATACATTTATTTCAAATTCAGAGTTTTTTATTTAAATTTTTTTCAAGAATCTCTTAGCTGGGCAGATTGGGAGCTTATCTAAAATATCCATTCAAAAAGCTGGGGTCTTTTACATATAGTTTTTTGCATGCAATTTCCGTTTGCATAATAAAGTTTGCATTTTCATTGAGTTTGGACCTTTGCTTCCCAGGAATGTCCCCAAATCACACCAGCTCCGATGTCAGATTTATTAAAACAAATGCGGAATAAGCTGGTTCATAAATAAATGCGATTTCTCATTTTTTTATTTCTATTTTGTTAATTTTCCCCTAAAGCTTAGTTTATTGCCTGGTGGAAATCAAGTGTTTTTTAAGTTAATTGCTTCATTTTAGCCATCCATTTGCATTAACCAGACCAAGGGATATTTCCATGACATTTACACACACAATCCCAAAGAGTCATTCGCCTATATGCATAAAACTGTGAAGCATTCAAATGAACACACATTTGTGGGGATGGATGAAAATTTGTATGAATTTGTGTTGGAGAATGAACTGTTTCTCCATATGTTCCCTCTCAGTGGCTTTTAATCTCTGCTCTCCAGAATATTCCAAGAGAGTGTACCAGGGTGTCCGGGTCAAGCACACGGTGAAAGACCTGCTGGCGGAGAAGCGATCCCGACAGACAAACGGGCCCAGATATAACGTAAGCACGGATCATTTTGCTATTGTACGCTCCTGTGCCGTCTGTCCTCGTCATCTTTCATAAACCAAACACTGTAGCCACAGTTGACATTCAGTTAACAACACAATTATGCCGTCGCCTTTAAATAGTATCCTCTCCCTGTTTACATATGGTGTTGTTTTGTGCTCTAATGAGCCAATGGGTGATCCGTTGACCACCTGTACCTGCCTCCTCCCTCTGTTTCTGCTGCCCTCAAGCACTCATAAAGCCCATCTGTAAATACCTGTGCATAGTGTGTGCAGATAAAGACCTCACAAAAGAACATTGACACAATGCGTGCAAAGGCAATGGCCGTGATCTTCCAAAAACTCCCTGGAGGTGGAGGTGGAGGCGGGGTGGGAGGACAGGGAGCGAAGGGGAGACAGAGAAAGAGCCGATGCAGGAGGCTGCCTATGCAAAGTTTGATTAACACACACCTGCCAGCCGATATTGTCCTCTGCTATGAGCGAGCTGCAGACAAACCTCCTATTGTTGTCAAACACACACACACACACACCCACACACAACCCAGCATGTACATACAGACAAATCTGACTGTATCTTAGATGTCTGCATGCAGGAGCAAGACTGGCTTTTCATTACCACCAATTGCACGTCAAAAGGCTTTCATGGCACCCTATTTACTCACTGGTTTCCCTCTAATGCCGGCATGTCCACTCTGCAGATATGCAGACTGCTCTCCACTCAGTTGGTTGGAGGATAAACTGGTATTACAACAAGAAAAAAATCTCTACATCTTTACTTTCTACTCTGAAGATGCTTGATGATTTCCAAAAGGTTGAAGCTAAAAAACAAACCGAATTCCAATCCAGGAAGCTTTTTCAATTCAAAATGTCTGGATCAGCGTTGAGTTCCAGGCTTTTATAGACCAGACCCAACAGAAGCTTTGTAATGGCTTAGAAAACAATGCACACTGAAACCCGATATTGGCCTATTCCTCTGAAAAGGCAGTCATTAAGGGTCATAGTTGGCCTTACTGACCTGATGAGACATTTTGTTCCCCTGCATAGCGATGGGGGTTGAGATGGCATTGGGAAGGAATCAACTCTATCGCTACGTTGTGGGTTTTTGAGAGCTGAAACCTGAGTCCAGCCCCTCTGTTAAAGGACGTTTTTTCTCCTTTAACATAAATGGCTTCCTTCACACCCCTTTCAAACCACCTGTCTTTCTTTTTTAATCTAAAATGTGATCATTTCAGCGGATGTAGGCTGTGGTTTGTTGGACAGAAAACAAGCTCTGCTATGCCAGAACTAATAGGGTTTTATGCAAACACACGAGATGAATCATACACTGGGAATAAAGCTCTGTTTCAAACATAAATCTTACCGACAGCCTCAGACTTAATGGTTTATCTACTGAAATAGAAGATCTCTGTTCTAGTCTGGATTCACTGACGAATATCTCCACTTTTAAATCATAATGAGTTAATAGGAACACTAGTACAAATCCTACTACAAACAGTAGGATTTGTACTTCTACTCAAGTAAAAAACATGAATACTTTTGACATCTGTGCCTATTTCAGTATTCCTCAGCTATATCTTCAATATAAGGTCAAATATTGAAATATAAGCCCTAAACTTACTGGTTTCTCATAAATATTTGTATGATATCAGCCTGGTACTAAATGTGTCAGAAAAAGATCTATTGTAATAAGCAAAAATATGGTTTCCCTCATTTAATTAACATGTAGTTATATATGTATATATATGTAGTTATAACCGTTTTGACATTTTTAACGATGCAGTTCTTCCTTCCTATAATTAAAACCTGTTCTACTTTACACATTTTCTAAAGATAAAATAAAAAACACCCCCTTTAAATTCTGTTGCTTTCAATATGTAAGGTTTATGGCATATTTAATTATTCAGTAGCTTCCATTCCTTGGTTTGGTTAATAGATAATGATATGTTAGGAATTGGATCTTAACTTTTTAAATGTTGAAACCCAGAGAAAATAGTCAATCCTTTTTACCGAGACTGTGTGCTGAGCTCCATGTTGAAACAGATTCAAGCCCAAAGCCAAACATCAGTGTGAAAGGGGGGAGGGCAGATGCTTCAGGCGGGGTCAAAGGGTTTTTCATTCCATTGGTTTTCCTAATATATCACACACTAAAGACTGTGGTCTGCTAAAAAAGCATAGGTGTTGAGGTGACTGCTGTACTTAGATCTGGGGCAAGTCGCAGGCTCTCAGTCTGGTGGTTCAGAATTCAGTTTCTGATTGCATTTTTTTTATTCATTTTCTTTGATGACCTGTTGCCGAAGAAATATAATACGTCAATAATTTGAATAATAATGATGGTAGAAACAACCTTCAAAAGCTGAAATTTTTCTTTTCAGCTCAGAAACATTTAGCCCTTATTTACACTAGCCTTTTCACACTCGTGCTGAGAACGGTCAGTAGCCCTCGCGGAGTACCATCCCGATCTTGAGACTCTCCGCTGAAGAAAAATTTGGAGCCGTTCAGCAAGTCGCAACGCCCTAATCAGCTGGCTTTGAGGCGGGGTTGAGGTGTGACGCAAATCGAGAAGCCGCGACAGTTCAGTCTAAAAGAACATGGCGTTTCAGCCGATGAAACTAGCGCTAAGCGTGGCTATCGAAAGCAGCTCTTTTATCCGAATTACAGAGAGTATTTCTTCACTGAAAGCAGTTAGAGCAAAACACTGCTCTGGAGTGCTTTTCTCAGAGGAAAAGATGTTTTTGCTCTTCTCCCGACTGGTTTCCTCGCAAGAGTTTGATCTATCAATTGGCTCCTCGCCGTCGCATTCGCTCTGTTAGTACGCCATATGCTTCGCTGATCTGATTGGTTTATTTTGGCCCGTCGGTTTCATCACCAACATAGGCCAATCAGCTAACCTCAGTATTTTCGCCTTCCCCAAAATTACTTCAACGGAAGGTTTCCAGATGGATATGCGCGGAGTAAATCCATCTGGCGGAGTCAGGATTAAACGCAGGTCAGAGCATGGTAACTTCGAGATAAATGTTGAGTGTAAAATGGCAAAAGGCAACTAAGCTGAACCGCATTAGACACAGCCGGAACCAGGCTACTGAAATGCAGTAATGGCTGCGGCTCGGCGATTCATCTGTAAGTCGTTCTCTGATAACACAGACCACATGAGCAGACTGTATCATCCATTTAAGCCTGGTTTATGCTCAGAAAACCAGGTCACCTCTGTGTGGTATCAATAAACGTAGATGCCCCCTTCCTCAGACACTCTGAATGCACCTCCCCAAATTTTAGGTGACCTCAGACAATTATCGCAGGGAGTGAAGAGAAAGGAAGGAAGGCTGATTGGTCAGTTCTACATCCTCAACACTAGAGCGTTATTTCCCGTTTGGTACCTAATGGCAGGAACTCCTGGCTGTAGTGCCGTCTGCAATGCCTGGCACTATCATAGACACCATACAGGGCGCTAGTTTGTAGCTCTGTGCGGAGGTCTGTTGGTTTTGCCACGGCCGGTCTTTGGGGAACACTCACTGGTGAACTCTGTGTCGTCTGGCGTTGGATGAGGGGTTGTAGGCGGCCGAACAAGCCTCGTCAAAACCGACATCACACGGACGCGCCCACAATCCTAGCTTGTTCCTGATTGTCACTCTTGTGTTGTGGCGTGGAATAACGTAGCACAGAACCAGCGCTTCAATATTTGGCATCAGGAAATATCTGTGTCATACCAGCTGACCAGGCAGCTTTGTGCCGGCTACAGTACCAGAGGGCGCAGCCCAGCCCTTTTGCAGTCAGCTGACTTCTTGCAGCCTCACTGGTCATAGCTGGTCACAACACAAACTATTTCTCAGCCGACTAGCAATAAGTAGCATCAAAAGACCGCTGATGCGTACCTGGGATGATTCCGATAACAAATGGGGATGCCTTCTTAAGCCTGAAATGACGTAATGACGTTCACAAATGGCTAAATATCACTGATATAAACAAATTCTCTTTGACAGAGGCTATGAAGCCATCGTGTTTTTTGGTAATTCCTCCCTTGCGGGAGTTTAAGTAGTCGTTAACCCACGGTGCCCTGAAGTGCAAACTGCAAACTACATAAATCTAAAATATTAAAATACATTAAGGAAATCAAGTAACTTGCTGCAAAAGCATTGGCAACTGGCTATTAAGAAAACACACTACATTAACCCACCGAAAAGTGTAAGGTGCGGGAAACCAGTGGGAAACCTGAGACATCGCTATTGGACAACCCAAATGCGTTTGACCCTTGAACCCGAAGTCATTCTGCCTGCTGGGGCTTTTGAAAACATGGATATTGTCGGCGCCCAAACATAGCTGCCGTTATCCAGGAATATTTACAGATCAAGGACATACGTGCGAGGTGACACTGGATATGCTCAAGACTAATTACGAAATTTCAGTTAGTTTGCGTACACTGAAGACACACTTAAAAGAAGCTGGACTGTTCAGACGACGAACTTGGTTCAAGGGTCAAACTACTGCCGCCCAATCCAGCAATGTCTCATGTTTCACTGGTAAATTACCTTTCCGGTAGGTTAATGTAATTGTGTTTTCCTCATCGTGTAGTTGCGCTTTACTTTTATGTAGTTTTGTTTTCTGAATGTAGTTGCTTTCGTTTTTATGTAGCGTTTTGTTTTTCCTGAATGTAGCTGCGCCACTTATGTAGTTTTGTTTTTCTTAGTTGTTCTTTTTGCTTATGGAAGTTAAGTATTTCCTTAATGTAGTTGGGCGCTTTTAGATGTGTAGTTGCAGTTTGCACTTCAGGGCCACCGTATGGACCACACATAGGAGGTGAAGAACTGTGCTAGCTAATGTAATGGATGTAAGAACCGCTTGGCACGCAGTAACCGATCCAAGGCGCTCCGTCCAACTCAGCCGGATCGTTTCAGAGGGGTAGGAATGGGGCAATTAACAATAAATAAATGTTACAGGCAGCAAATCCAGCATATTCAATTTAAAGTTGTTATATAAAAAGATAAAAGGAATGATACATGTATCTGAGTATCCTTAATTTAATTTCTTTTAAAATAAACTTCACCAAAGGATTACAAAATCTTGGCCTTATTCTTTAGCTTTTCTGTGTTTGCTTCCATAGCTGTGACATTCCACCTTTATTCAATCCTTTAAACAGCTGTTGGTTGAAATGATCACATCACACAGTTATGCACATTTTCTAAGGCGATTTCATGTGAAAGCAGCAGAAGTCGTCCCATTTTGTCATTTATATTTGCTGTTTTTGAAAGCTGTTTGTTCTTTCGCTGTAGAATCTTTTTCACTGCTTTCGGCAAAATGTTGCTGTCAAGGAACTGGAAGTGTGTAAACATATCGAATGACTGAAACAGACTTTTCCAGTGATGCATATTTTGTCATTATTGCAAACATAAGCAAAAAGCTCCTAAACACTGTGACCTAGAAATACGTGCAGCGACAGCCACAGCGGTAAATGAGTTCAGGTTGTTTTGTTTCTTTGTCTTTTTGGACATTTGACGTTTGGGCATCAACACCACGGAGACAGAGAAGGAGCCGTCTGCCTCAGAAAACTCCTGATAATTACGCGACAATTACTCACACAGGCAAAAACAGAAGGAAACGTAAATAAAGAGGAGTAAAGTAAAACAGGATCCAGGGAAAGATTGTGGGAACATCTGGATTTTCTTCCCTCATGTGGTCTTTGTTTTACTTCCGGCACGTTTGCATCAAATAGAAACATTACTATTAGAGTTAACTCAAAGCTAAAGCATGAATGCTCAGACTTTTAACTTTTAATTTTAACTTAAACCCATCCTCAATTGTTTTGAATGCCGTAGCAATAGAAAAACAAAAAAAGAATTAAATGTAGTATGGAAAATTGTTTTTCCATCAATAAGCTGCTAAAACTTTCAAAAATATACATTTAATTTCCTAAAGTCAACGTATTTCATTGTAAATAAAATATGTTTTCTAGTTTAAGTGTCTCAATTTCATATTTTTAGATTTATAGATCTGTTTTAAAGATTTCTTAGATAAATACTTGCTTATCTGCCTGCTTTATAAAGCTTATAAAAACAATACTTTCTTCTCTGCAGTAAAACTTCCTCTTGCTGCTGAAAACACTTGATTTCCTTATGGTGTAACATTACAGGGTTAAACGATAACTCCACCTCCAATGGCCTCAGCAGGCTCTGCACAGAGACAAAGAACAAAGCTTGTGTAGAAACAAGAAAATAAGATAAGATGGAAGAGTTTTTCAAATAAATGTGAGTAAATGTCACTGCTTACTACTCATATCTGCATATGGATTATTGTAGAAATATTTTATTTATAGCAGATAAAGGTAATTAAACCGAGGTAATGAGGTGAACCATGAATTTGAAATAATTCTCTTAATCAATATTATCATAAAAGGTTGCATAGTTTTTTAAAATCCAATAAGCTTTAATTAGATCACCACAATAATTTAAATGAGACGATGAGAAACCGTATGACTGTTTAAATAAAGTTTAAAGAGCTTCATGCATAAACAGTTGAACTCATAAAGCTCCCATTTAGCTTCATTTAAACATTTCTAAACAGTTTTGCTAAACCTGTCCTTTTCTATTCTTTTTTTTTTATTTGTTTCTCTTACTTCACTGCTCTATCTGGTTATGCTGGCTGTTCTTAGATCAGTCTTTTAACCAACTAATGATGAAATTATTTTAATAGAGTTCTGCCGTGCTCTTCAGGGCAATAAAAGGTATATATTAAGTTCTGCAAATGTCTCTAAGCACGAAAAACTACCTCAATTTATTGTTTGAAATGGGGACAAATAACTAACCTGACTCCGCCAGATGGATTTGCTCCGAATATCCATCTAGAAACCTTCTGTAGAAGTAATTTAGGGAAGGGGCGAAAATACTGGTTAGCTGATTGGCCTATGTTGATGATAGACGGGCCAAATAAACCAATCAGATCAACAAAGCATATGACGTACTAACAGAGCGACGACGAAGAGGAGCCAATTGATAGATCAAACTCTTGCCGAAACCAGTCGGGAGAAGAGCAAAAACATCTTTTCCTCTGAGAAAAGCCTCCAGAGCAGTGATTTGCTCTTTTTTCAGTGAAGAAATACTCTGTAATTCCGATAAAACTTGCTCGTTAGCCACGCTAACGCTAGTTTCATCGGCTGAAGCCGCCATGTTCTTTAGACTGAACTGTCACGCTTCTCGTTGCGTCACACCTCAACCCGCCTCAAAGCCAACGCTGATTGGACTTTCGTTTGGTGACCGGCTCCAAATTTTCTTCAACGGAGAGTCTCCAGACTGATCTGCGAGTGAAACCTTGAAAGCTCACGAGATCAGGATGGTCTCACGAGGCTAACAAATAACAGCAGCAATGGACAGTCACTGGAATAGTTTCTTTTACATTTCCAAAAGCAAGTTGAATGAAAGCTGTCAGATCACTGCTACCTTTAGCAACATTGTTTCAGAAACTTCAAATTTATACAATCAAATTTATAAATGAAATTGTAAGGTTTTAAAACATGACCAAATCTGACTAACTTCGGTCATATTCAGAATACAAAGTTCTAAAAGTACTTTAAATATGAAATTATTACATATTGTTCAATAAATGATCAGTGTTTTTAATTCAAAGGTAATTTTCATGTGAATGTGCTTTACTGGAGGCATCCATGTTTGTCAAAGAACACTACTGCCACCTACTGGTTAATGGCGTCACGGTGCGGTATCGGCTGTTGATCAAGTCCCAGTGCTGTATCTGGTGTTTGTCACAACGCGCTATTATCCAAGTCATCTTGAAAACATTCTTCTGGGTTATCGATTGGGGGGGTGCGCTGGCACCGCCTATCTTCCTGAGGGGGGGTTGACTGTGATGGACACCCCCTCTTTGTACTCCCAGTTTTAATTACACCGGAGAACAACACGCAACAACACTAAATTCGAGCAGGCGCAGGGAGGATCGGGGTCTTCTCACATCCCTGTTCTGTTACACGGAGTCTGGAGGAAGAGCGAGCCCACAGGTCCGTGGTCTTGGCGGAGCAAGACCACGGACGGAGCGGGGGCTGCTGCGGGGCCTGGGTGGTCTTTGTCAGGTTGGGGTCTGAACTGCTCCCTCTCCCAAAAACATCTCAAGTCTCCGCTAAGGGCGGAGCCCATTCCCCCCATCCTGCCCCCCCTCCGCTGGCTGGCACCTGGGTACTGGTGGCGGATGCCCGGGCGGCTACTGGCTTATTCCCGGTGGCTCCTCAGCAGAGACCGGCCAGGGCTCCTGCCGGGGGATGGGGCTCCCCTGGGGCCTCTGATCCCTGCGGCCCATGGCCGGATCTACTTCGTGGTGGCTGGCTGTCGGGGGCTCTGGCATTGTGGTGGCTGGGGGATGTCCTCGGGGTAGTCTCTCCTCCTCCTTTGGTGGGGGTCAGATTTCCTGGGTTGCCCCCTCCTTGGCGCTTTTGCTCTGGGGTCCCTTTGGGCGCCTGCTTAGTCCCCTCGCACTTGCTTCAGTGCCTGGGGGGTGTGCCTCTTCAGCTCTCACAACCACTATTGAGCATTTCTTTCTTTCCATACAGAAAGCCCATATTCTGATCTTCCTTCAGCTACCACAGTATACATGCTCGTGATTAAATAAACCCAATTTATACTGGAAGCAAATGGTACTCGGGTGTCACTTTATTGTATCTCATACTATGTCCGTTGGTTGTTCTGTTCTTTTTACATCTCTTTGCAGATGATGAAGCAGACTGAAAAAATTTATCATTATCTCCCTTTTATCTCCCCTTTCTGTCATCTTTTCAGTGCCGATATAATCAGTAAAACTCCCTGCATAATTATAATAAAGCTATTTTTATGCATAAATCAAGCGGAACACTCATGGGCGATAGCCCCTTTACTGTCTATAATTTGTGAAAATAAAATCTGCTGGGCTCCCCATTGCCAGACAGGACACTGTTAGGAAAAAGAATAAAAAAGAGGTGTGTATTGGGGCAAAAATGGCCGCTCCCGGACAGTGATCACAACGAAAATTATTTGTATTTTTTTACTGATTAACACTAAATTCATGAAATCACTGTAAACGTATTAGTATTAGTTTGAGGCATAAATAATGATCCATTAATTATTTCTTGCTGACCGGACTTTTCCTTTAAACAGACCTGAACCTGAGCTCTTACTAACACTCAGAGGTCGAAATGCATGCACAGAGATCAGTTCAAACCTTTTGCACAATGCAGACTAGTTGACTGGTCAATAATAATTTGAATTTATTGACCTGACATTGGAGAAATTTACCTCTGCATTTAACCCATCCCCTTGGGTAGCAGTAGGCTGCCAGTGTGCAGCGCTTGGGGAGCAATGCAGGGTTAAGTGTGTTGCTCAGAGAGCCAGAGTGGCAGTCTGTGGGACTGGGTTTTGCTGAACTGCAATCATCAGAATCAGCTGTGCTAAAGCAGAGAAACCTCTAAAACCTGCAGGACAGCGGCCCTCAAGGACCCACTTTGGGGATGCCTGCCCTAACCGCTAGGCCTCCACTCCATAAGTAAACAGCATGAAGGATAATAAGAGAGTTTTTACTTTCTGGACCTAGATCATCCACCTATGATAACACCTTACTAAATATTTCAGTCCAGTAGAGAAATAAAAATGTTCAAATGTAATCTGAAATATTTAATTTTAGCTTTGTTAAATTATTGATTCTAGATACAGTAGTAGCCATTCAACATTTCCTTGATGGGTCCTTTGTTGGTCCCCTTTATTTCCTTTTTAAACATCAATCTTTGTACTAAAATATTCTTTCTATCATGATTTGTGGACATTAAGGTCTAAAGAGAAGCTCCATCTCCCTGTAATGCAGTGAAAGGGTGGAGTCAGAGTAAACACCCAGGAGAAGGCCAGTTGCTGGACGTTGGAGGGGATTTTGCTGGGAGTCGCAGGGGAGTAGGCTGCCAATCAACTGGCCTTTGACTGGGAAGGGACATTTTCAATGGCTGCTGCTGTAAAGTGCATCTTATTGCTCCTGTTTTATGTCTTTATGAAAACTATCCTCATGTCAATTCATTTTTAGCATATTTTTCTGGATTTCCTCTCTCCTCTAATGTATAGTAGTCGCTTAATGCTGCGTTTTGCCTCTTCTATCATTATTTTAACTTTATTATTTATAAGTATTATTACGTTTTGCAAATGAATATCAAATCAAATCAATCCCTCATATTGAGCATGAATGTTGCCCTGCAAAAACGATCTAGAAATAAGTAAACATTTCTTAAATTAAGTGTATTCACTCTTAATTTGAGTAGGTAAATGAGATAGTTTGCCAATGGAATGAGTCATTTTACTCTTAAAATAAGATAATTAGATAAAATGCACTTGAAATAAGACAATGCAATTGTGTTTTCTCATTTTTAAGTGTAAATTGTCTTGTTCCATTGGCAAAATGAGGTCAAATCTCTTTTACCTCCTCAATTCAAGAAAAAATGACTCCCCAAGATTTAGATTTTTTGCAGTGTGGGACAACAGAGAGGAGAAGGAAACTACTAGCAGAACCAGTTTCAGTCTGAGCGGCCGTCTGTCATCACTTTGTTCGTGGGTGTTTGAGGAGACAGATCAGACAGACACAGCAGCACTGATCCAGGGCTACTTTCTGTGTTAAACAGAAAGAAGGTCCTGGTAGAAATGTCTCTTTCCTCTGGGAGATGATCACAACTAACCTTGTGAGCAGTGAGTCTGTTTAAAAGAACTACTAAACTTCTACGTCACGATGATTTAAGTGTGACCTCAGCACACAACAAACTGGTGGATATATTGAAGACGGGGGGATTTTTTAGCAGGTGGTTCGGATGTTCTTGGAAACTCAGCGACATGCGAACAAACGCTTCTATGACTGCGGTCCTTTTTCCAGTGAGGCAGTGCTTCCCCATGCAGACATGCAGTTGTTTCCTGAATACACGACAACAAAGACCTCAATGTTTCTGAATCCTTCTTCTCTGGAACCCGTTTTTAAATCGTTCATTTCCAGAGAGATATCCGCCTCAAACCGGTTGTGTTTATAACATAAACACAAAAACCAAAACCCTGCTGGTTACAAAAAAACCTCTTAATCTGAACCCAGATTTTGGAATTTTGAGTAATTAACTTTTTGCCTAAATCGGCTGAAAAAGGAGAGTTTTCAGGACTAGATAAAGCAAAAAGCTGAGAATGGAAGGGATCATGGTTTCACAGGATGCAATCTGTTTGTGCAGCTAATGCACATAAAGATTTTTTTTTTCGGTCTATTTTGATGTTGGAAAATCTCAGTATTGTTTAAGTTGCTGCAATATGGAAAATATCTAAAGGCCTGTGGTCCGCAACAGTTTAAGCTGTTTGAATGAAACAATACAAGCAGGGAGACAAAGTGTCTAAAACCATTTTATGTGCTTTTCAGTGAAACATTCACACGTAGCTTTGCTTGAGGAGCTAATAACAAGGCACAGAGTAACTATAGGAGCTCTTATTCTATTTTAACTGATGCAAAGTTTGGTTCTAAGAGGGTAAACAGGCCGTTGAGAGAGCAGAGCCCGCTCTGACCACAGAGTAATCCTGCACATGCTGGAACACGAACCGGTACAGTAGGATGAAAAAGAGCTCACTTCCTGCCTCTGAAGCAGCGTACTCCCATTTCTCAGCAGGTCTGAGTCGTCATCCTGCTTTTAAAGTTTGTTTATAAACTGAAGAAAAACTAAATAAAAGATAGATTGCAGGAAAAATAAGGTTGTACAGTTTAAAATTATGTTTAAAATGCTTTCTTACTTTAGGAGAGAAAGTTTTTGTTGTTTAAATTGCGTCAACTATGCATTTTACATTTCAATCAAATGAAACCAATTCATAAATAAAGCATATATATTTATATGAGCTATTAGAAAAATTTAAGCTTTTTATAATTTTAAAATAAATTAATCAAATAAATGGCACAGATTATCCTTAGTATGGACCATCCAGGTTTTATAAAAGATTTCATATGAGTTGGGCTTTATAAACCATAAAAAATGAACAAATTAATGATAAAAGTGTAAAAATAATACAGCAGTGCCGTAAATAAAATGATAAACTTCAAATTATATGTACTTGTGAAGGTTCTCAGTCATCCAGCTCATATTCATTCCCAAAAAATAATAAAAAACAAGCCAAACGACCCCCGTTCCAAAGGGGGGAACCCCTTCATCTGTCCCAATTTGCATGTTTTTAAATAAAAAGCAATGTTTTGTTGGGCTCCTGTATAAAACCTGCAACTCAAACCTATTTCTGACATTTTGAATTGAAAAAGCTTCCTGGATGGGAAGAGGAAACGTCTTCAAACTTGGAAAAAAAGTCCAGTGGATTGTTTTTAATTTTTGGAGGATAGGTTTATTTTCTCCTGGACTGTCACAATAGAGGCTTTAAATAAATGTTAAAGCACAGAAACTCCAAGAACAGGTAAAGTTGGGACAGGAATAAAAGGATCTACGAGAAAAACGAAAAATCTGATGTAAAATCTTGATCAAATTTGATCGTGTAACATTATATAACTTCTGTTTTGCATAGGAAGGAAGTTTTTTTTTTCTTTTTTGGACATACGGTACCCCAGCCCCCCCCCCCAGCCTGAGCCTTAGCGACCTCATTTCCATACACAGCCTTCAGAGAAGCAGCGAGCCGTACCTGGGCCACATGAGGAAGTCTTGGCACTGGCAAATCACATTCAAATTCTGCCCTCAACATTTGCGTGTGTCCCAGCCAACATGGGCTTAATATCAACTCTTTCATGTTACAGTATGCAAAACAAGAGGCTCTGTCATTTTCTGCACTGTGTGAGCAGCTCAGGATGACTACTAGGCCTGCACGTCTTTTACTCTGCACAAATTAGACTTCTTTACGAGAAAAAACACAAGTTCTAGAAAAATATGTTTAAAATAAAAAAAAGAAGACATTAAAGTGTAAAAAGGACATACAGCACTCTCCTGGAACGTTGTTTTTTGTTTTGTTTTTGATAGGATGTTGTATCCAGAATGGAAAAATTTCCATTGAATAGAATCTTCATAGATTTTTTTAAATTAGAACAAAATAGTACTTAATAAAAGATAAACAAAGAAACAAAGCATGGGCTTAGAGAGAGGAGATAAGCAGATGATCCAGTGATCATAGAGCAAACAACTCACAACCTCAGAGCAAACAACATCTACTAATTAACATATGGCTGAGCGACAAATGCATTATAGAAATCAAGGGAGAAACTAAGGAAACCGATACAGTAATACAGAAATAATCACAGGCAGAAGTAGAGACATAAAACCCAACTAATAACATTCAGAAATAAAAAAGATAAATCAATTAAAAATACTAAGCAAGAGGAAAGCTTCCCCAAAACAGAAAAAAAACAAATAATGTCATTATGAACATAATCAAAAATTGCAGATCTTGACAAAATCAACGTATTGGCATCAGGGCCTCATTTATTCTCTGTAAATTACAATATCCTTGTATTTCTTCCCTTGTGTTGCTCGTTGCTCCTCCTCCCAACCTTGTCTTTATTGCTTTAGTCTGCTTTAGCTGAGGCGGCTTTTCTCTCCTTTTCACCAGGCTGCAAACTTTCCTCTAAAACATTCGATCATCCATGTTTCACCTCTCTGCAGTGTCCCGTTTCTGCCCTTTCCTCCTCGACACTCTGCAAGCTTTAGCCTTTTCCCAGCCGTCTCACATTCAGTTGGTTTTCCAGATTAGCCTGATGTGTTTTTGTTCATCTTCTCTGACAAACAGATTTAGGTTTTGCAACTAAGGGAGGATCTTTTAAAAAACACAGATTTAGGTCAGAGTTTGTGTAAAAATCAACAGATAAAAACAGATTACTACTAATTGCATTTATTTTACTAAACACAAGGTGTCACTGTAGAAAACATAATATAACTAAACTTCCCAATTACGTCAGAAAAATGTTTTAAGCAGAATGAAACGTATCATTGTGAAACAAACAGGAAAACATGTAGCAGTTTAGATCGATGTATTTGAAAATATAAAATGTAGATGTTTGATTAAACTGTTGATTATTTTAAAATATTATTGTGAGTTTGATGCTTCATAGATATAAACCTAATTTTTATTTTTTAAGTCATTTACTTTCAGATGGATGTTTATTGTTAAAAGCAAAATACAGAAGCTTGACAAAGATATCAGTGAAGCTGCAGTGGTGGTCGATGACAGGCCCCATATCTATGGAGGATAAAAAGTGCCAAAATTAAATAAATAAATACAGCATTAAATAAATAATTAAATGTCTCAATAATTAATTAAAGTTAGGGGGCGGTTATCTAACACCTGATTGGTCACCCTGCACATTAAGGCGAAGCAAATCGATTACAGAGACTCGATTCGCGTTAACCCCGCCCCCTAACTTTGATGGGTGAGTTTGACAGATTCTTTTAATGGTTTCGATGCACTGCGACACAGGACCATGAAATAATTAAATGCACACTGAAATAATTATATATATTTTTTTAATAAAATGAAGACGTATTTTATTAAATTAATGACACATTTATATATTTAATTCCTTATTTATTTAATGAATTACACATTTAATTAATTGTTTATCGCTGTATTTATTCATTTAATTTTGGCACTTTTTATCCTCCATACATATAACAGCCACCGCCTTATAAAATTGTGCAAAGGCCTTGCAAATAACAATAAGAGATGGTTTAAAGGAAAAGTTTGATCATATTCAGAATTCAAACTTCTGAAAGTACTTTAAAAATGAAATTATTACATACTGTTCAATACATAATAAATGTTTTTAATTAAGAGTAATTTTCATTTGAATGTGCTTTAGTGGAGGCATCCATGTTTGTCAAAGAACACTACTGCCACCTACTGGTTTGTGACGTCACGGTGCGGTATCGGCTGCTGATCAAGTCCCAGTGCTGTATTTCCCCTCAGGCGCCTCATTGCTCCCGAGGGCGATATTGAGCAATAACTCAAACTGCGTACTGCGCAACGCTCATGGAATGATGATCGTGCATCATTTCATGGACATTATGCTGCCGTGTGTTATGCATAAGTTAGGCTGTCATTTGACAAAAGTTCTGGAGTCGTTATGAATACTCTATGTATAAAATACATAGAAAGTTCAGCATCGCGTTTTAGGAGATTCCAAGACTTTCTAAATAGGTGTGACAGGGCCCTCAGAGTCCAACGGTTCCAACTTAACACCAGAAATACAGAGCAAACTCCTACTCCGCTTGTACAGGGACCAGATGCCCACTAGTAGTGCTCCTACAGCGCCTCCACTCAGGACACCATGAGGGGACATGGTCAAATGCCTTCTCCAAATCCACAAAAAAACACGTTGACCACTTGGGCAAACCCCCAAATTATTGCTTTAATACTTTACCATGACAGGTCTCTTCCATTTCAACGACAGTCTGAGTTTAATGACTGAGGCCCCGTCCACACGATCAAAGCGAACCTGAAGCGCTAATATTATTTTTCCCAGAGCGTTTGTACCATTAGATGAGAGCGTAAAATAAATGTGATCGTCACAGAATGCATGAAAACGCTGCAAATGTATGCCAGGCCTGTAGTGGCGCTGTGGTGCCAAAAGCAAAAATAGGCGACGAAATGTTGGGCATGCGCACTAATATTTATACATGGTTGCCCTGCGGGTCCATTTTGGTGGTTCAGTCAAATTCAGGTGCTGAACTATGTGGTCGATATTGCTCCGTTCTTCCTGGAGATATTCAGAAGAAGAAGATTCTGTTGTAAGCCCGACGCAGGGTGAGTAGCATTAGCAGCAACCATTTATTCAACACAATCTGGCGCCATTGTTGTTGTGATACTGTATGGCGCATGCGTGTTTAGAGGCGGTATGATGCATGCGTGTAAAAAGAATGCGGTCAGAGCTTAAAAGATGGAAAGCGAAAACTTCGTTTCAAAATCTTTCTACTCTGAAGGCTGAATAAAAAGATTGTTTACAGACCCCGAAGCGCCGGCCTTCGTAAGGATGAGAGGCTGGTTTGGGTGAAAAATTTGTTGTCGCGTTGGAAGCCAGGGTTTGACTTAAGTGTGGGCCGGGCCTAAGGCAGAGAAGATTCTCTCTATCCTATCATTGTACCTATGCCTCGTTCTGGGGTGTGATTTTCCACCTTCCCTTCTGAATATAGATGGAAAACCTGCTGCAGCAATCAAATTAGGTTTTAAAATGAAATTACAGGAGGTTAGTAATATCATTTGCTTATCCTCCCAAATAGAGTGCAGCTGAAATGTTCCTGATATCACAGACACTATTTTGGTAGTGCCTGTTTAGTAGAGCAGCTTGGGGCGTGCTATCAAGTTTGCATATTTTTCTTGAACACAAACCTTTAGTGGATCAGCATGGCCTTAGTTCAGAGCCACACACATAAAGTTATTAAGACTTGTCTCCTCGATATGGTCACACCATGTATGTGTATGTGTGTGTGTGGGGGGGCGTCCAATCACAGACCCGATTCAGTGAGCTTCTCAGGAATGACAGCAGTGACAGCCAATCATGCAAGAAAAAAGCGCTGGGCCAATCAGGAGCTTGTGGACGGTCTAAAGTCAGGGAAGCAGCTTTCAGCATGGTCCTAGTGCTCGACGAATGTCTGTGTACTGTAGCGTAACGTTGTTTTTGGATAATAAATGAACAGGGAACCAAAACGGGCGTTTGAAAAAGTGCAGGAGACATGTCCTCCCTGTAAAAAATAAATAAATAAAATGACATCCATGGGTTATGCTAGCTGTTGCTTTGGACATGCTAACTTTATCTGACTAAGTCCAGGCTTTGTTAAACAAGCTATGAACAGACAGAGGAAGCAGATGCTAGGTCTCAACATTTGGACATTACCTCATAAACTGTGGGGGTGGCGGCCTAGTGGTCAGGGCATAGGGCTTGGAATCCTGAGGTTGTGGGATTAAAACCCACCCCCACAAACTGCCACTCTGTGTCTCTGAGCAAGACTCTTAACCCTGCAAATCCTCCCCAGGCGCTACGCAGCATTCCCCAACGGCGATGGGTTAAATGCAGAGAGTTAAATTCTCCATTATGAGATCAACAAAGTACCATTTATATAATTTATGTTGCATTAAATGTAGCGAATCTTCACTTGCCTGCACTAACAATGTCTGAGTGCTGCATCAACTGCTTCAGGATTTTCAGCGCTCTGCTTGTGTTTTATCAGTTTTTCTTTTCACTGACAGGAGGAGGTTGACACCTTATTGTCCCCGAGAGGCCATTTGTTTTGCAGATAAGAAGAAAAAATGGAGAGGGAGGAAAAACACAAATAATAAAAAAAATAGAGTTCAAACATAGGCCACTACGGTCATAACTGAGACGGAGCAGCTCTATGTTTGGATTCCTGAAATAATTATATAAGACTTTAAAGAGACACTTTGTGCTGAAAGAGAAAGAGAGAGAGAGTGACCCAAGTCGATTATCTGCTGCTGTGGGGTTTAAAAATATTAAACTGATAGTCAAAGATGTGAAGACTATGTGTTTAACAGAAAGTAGGATGGATAGTGCAAACATTTTCTATATGATGTAAATATTATAATCTACACGAATAATTTCAGGAAATCCTTTTATCTAACTCTTTACATGTTCAGACACAGGTAAATTTAATGCATTCTAACATAAAGCTCTATTTCTTCTTCACAGGGAGGATCAACTACTCCGCCTTCATTTGTCCAGATGCCAGGTACGTCTCTGCAAGCTCAGATCCTCTGCAGATTCCAGCATTTATGTTTTTCTGATGAACCCTTTCTTCTCCCCAAACAGGGTCACACATGCTGCCCAGCTACTATAGCATGAGGAGACCCTTCTTATCCGACTCAGACTTTTGTGCATCCAGCAAGCAGTTCCCTCCTGACGTCTACTCCTCCACACAACCGTCCACTATGAGCAGCTACTCCTCCCTCATTGACAGCTATTACCCAGAAACCTTTGGAGACTACCGCAGCGCTGCCACCTTCTCCAGCTCTGGAAGTTCCTTCTTGCCTTCATCCGCCATTTCCTCCTTGTTGCCGCCTTTCAGCGGAGAATCCTCACATTTATATCTGGTAGGATTCTGAAGCAGAGTTTTTCACATACTGTTGTGCACAGTTGACACATACGCTAGCAGCCATTTAAAATGGCTCTTCCCAGTTAAACGGCAGCTGAATGGCAGCCCACTACCCTACAACTCCCAGCAAAATCCCCTCCATGAACCCAACATATTTTTTTTACTCTGACTCCACTCTTTTAAATAATTACAGGGTCTGACCAGGAGATGGCGCTTCTCTTTAGATCTTAATGTCCACAAATAATGACAGAAATAATATTTTAGTACAAAGATTGATGTTTAAAAAGGAATTGTAGGAGACCAGTCAAGGAAAGTAGGCTAATTTTGAATGGCTACAGTAATTGCAAGGGGAAAATAAATGTGTTTATATCTTTAATTTCCTTGGAAAAAAGGAATTAAATAGCTATCTATCCATAATATTTCATTAAGTGTTACCTATTTTGCTCCTAAGTCAGCTAACTATTAAATATTTATAATACGAGGAAGTTCTGAGCTATGAACATCTCAAGGAAATCCGTTTGACCCAATATCCAGAAACAGAAATATATTCTACATTGGAATATTTAAAATAATAAATGACCCTGAATCTAATCTGAAAGAAGAGATTTACTGGAACCTCTGAAGGAGCTGTAGAGATGACAGACATCCACAATTATTTCTAAAATGTCCCTTAAACTGTAACATTAAATCTTTAAGCATAATTATCTGTTCTTTTATCTTAGTTTGATTGTGAACGACACCAAAAACTTTCACCGACTCTCACCAGCGTCTGGGTTTAGTTGCACTCATTTATTAAACTTGGCTGCAAAAAGCATAAAGGTTTGCAGGTTATATTATATCCAATCATTGTACAAATCAACACGAGTTCCACTGAAAAACTAAATAAATAAATATCCATCAACTTATTACTTACTATATTGTTTGTTTATTTGTGCTGGGAGGAAGATTGGAAGGTAGCAGAGCAAAGATGCTCACCTTCAGATTCTATTTAGTAAGATAAACTTAATAAATATGATGTTTGTGCAGAAATAAGATGAGCTTAAGATCTACAATGAACAAGGAAACTTGTCCTCTGCTTTCTTTGTTTCATCAAAATATAATGTAATTGTTGTATTTTAAATCTGGACGATGTCGGCCATATTTGCAGAAACTCTGGACAATACCAGTTAGACCAAAGAAAGTTGTTCTTTTTTAATGTCCTAGTCAAAGTCCAGATTTAAATCAATAGTTTTTGCTCTGTTTTTCTAAAAACATTTTTAAAAACTAACCAGGAGACTTAAAAACATATATATATTTTTTTTCTTAAAGTTAAGTGAAAGTGGGATTGCTAAACATGATTATGGTTCCCATATCCCAAAAGACGGATAGTTGGAACAGACCAACTTGAATTAATTTGAGAATCTGCAACAAAAAGCGGAAGCTGATATTAACTGATTCTCCTATCCAAATCTGACTAAACTTATAAAGAATAGAAACAGGTTGAGCTTAAGCTGACCTTAACTGTAAAAGGTGGCTCTAAAGAGCAGCATGTTGCACCGTCCAGGTTTCTACTGTGTTTTTATTAACCTTTCACTTCAGTGTTTTGCACTTAACTTGATTTTCAGATCTAGAAATAAGTAAAAATTTCTTAATTTAAGTGTATTTACCCTTGATTTGATTAGGTAAATTAGATAGTTTGCCAACGGAATTAGTTTTTTCACACTTAAAATAAAATAATTAGATAATATTCACTTGAAATAAGACAATGCTGTTGTGTTTTCTTATTTTAAATGTAAATTGTCTTGTTCCATTGGCAAAATGTCTATTTTACCTCCTCAATCCAAGATCAAAGTCACTTATTTTAAGAAAAAATGACTTAACTAGATTTGGAATTTTCCCAAACGGGGTGCTGGTGCCCACCTCCAGCTGTCTATGGGTGAGAGGCGGGGTCCGGCCTGGACAGGGCGCCTGTCCATCATAGGGAAACTTTAACAATTAACCTAACAGTCATGCTGAAAGACCCTGAGCCGGGAATCAAACCCAGAACCTTCTTGCTGCAAGGCAGCAGCGCTTCCCACCTTCCCACTGAGCAGCTCCACACATAAATGTTTGTGTTTTTAACAGGAAAAAATGTGGGAAACTTTCAGGGATTAAAATACTTTATTTTTCTACTGCAGTAAAATAAAAATGACACCTGATTAAAAGCTGGTTTATCTTTGAAATGAACAAAAATAAAAAAATATAGAATTAGGAATCTGGTATAGAGAGCTTTTAAACTGTTTTTGGATACTAAATTATCATATGATCATTTCATTTTTAATTTGTAATCAGAGAAGCAAAGCTATATTTTTTTATATAATTTATTACTAAAGATGTTTCCTTATTTCCAAAGTTAAATGTGTTTCTATCTGTGGGACTTTTCTATATTGCAACTTAACAAGGAAATGACAAACTTAAACACAGTGAGGTTTTTTAATAACATCCCATCCAACGCCGCGTGGAGGAAATTAAAAGATCTTGTTTGTTCTGTCTACTCAACAGATCAGTTTCAATCAGACATAAATGGTAATGTTCTGGTTTTGTTGGCTTTTACTTCCCTCTCTTCCCTGGCAACCGTATTTTCAACAGACTATAACACAGCGCTGTGGCGGTGCAGTAGATGTGTTATCTGTTAACGTCCACCATCTTACTCTTAGTAGACAGACTTTAAAACTAAAAATTCCGCCTGCAAATATATCAATCTATCTATGCAACCCTCTAAAAACATATCTAATTACTTCACCCCATATTTATTTATACATGAAGTAAAGTAATTAGTAAAAATCTTATAATAATTAGTCTTCATTACTTAATTCTTAACTTTAAATGTACTTTAAATATCTAATAAAACATTTAATTATTAAATTGTGCATTCTCCAAATTAATAGTTATACATAAAGAAGAATACAGTTTATATTTGAATGATCAATTACCTAATTATATAAAAAAAATTACCATTTACCTTTTACATTTATTTATTTATTTATCAGTTTATTTATTTATATTTATCATTGAAATGGATGTATTTCTTGATGTTTCTTTTGGCTTTCCGTACACCTCAGGGACGCCATTGTAATGATTGTAAATCCCTCCACTTGGTGTCCTCTGTTAGTAACATTTTTATTGGTCAGTATGAGGGTTTGTTCTGGGTTTGAACAGAAGCACCGCAACAATCAATAAATAATATATTTGTCTGATTTACAAATTTTTTTTGCTGCAATTCCAGAGACTTGTGAAATAAAGACAGGAAACTGAGGTATAGTTTTAAACCTTTCAGCAGAAGTTGTATTTAAGAGACCCCAGTGGGCCTCAGCAGATGGCCGCTCACACTAAGCCTGGTTCTGCTGGAGGTTTCTTCCTGTTAAAAGGGAGTTTTTCCTTCCACTGTCGCTACAAGCATGCTTAGTATGAGGGATTGCTGAAGAGTCAATGAGTCGATGCAATCAGCTGGTTTTCCTTAGACAGAAAACTTTGAATCAATACAATTGTGTTCTGAATTGGAGTTTTTTCTGTCATTTTAATGACAGAAAAAGACAAAAGTGCTGGAATGCATCACACACAGCCCCCCTCCCCCGCCTGTTGCTGGGTACTGTTCATCTGGCTGAAAGAAGGGAGATTTATTTTAATTTTTAAAAAGCTGTTACTTTTTTTGTGACAGCATAATAATGATGAACATTTTTTAATTAAAATGTCTAAAGCAGACAGTATGTTGCCATGAAAAGAACTTGCTTTTTTTTTCCAAACAGAAGATTTGATATATGGCTATAGCAAAGAGAAATAAAGATAAACTTTCCAGTTCACCAGATCATCCAGTTAGATTGATTCAAAGTTTTCTATCTAAGAAAAACCAGCTGATTGCATCGACTCATTGACTCTTCAGCAATCCTCATACTAAAGCATGCTTGTAGCGGCGACAGTGGAGAGGAAAAACTCCCTTTGAACAGGAAGAAACCTCCAGCAGAACCAGACTCCAAAGTGAGATTATGGCCCAAAGGTTGGTGACGGCGCCTACAGCTTCCAGCTATATGGAGTCACAAACTTTAAAAAAAAAAAGACAAATTTTAACTAATTTTAAATGGATTTCTCTTCTGTTGTTTTGTAAGCGAGATATGAAGATTAAAACTTATTTTTGCCAAGCCATAAATAGTTTTTGTGGTTGTAATTTATCCCAGTAGATAATAAAAGTGCAGTGTTGTTGCTTTGTTAGGTTAAAGCTCTGGTTCAGATCTGTGGACCTACCTCAGTCAGATTATTATTTTTATTTTTTATTTATTTATTTGTTTATTTGACAGGGACAGTACAATTAAACATTGCAACCAAACAGGTGGCCGATGTCCAAGTACGTAAGGCTTGTAGCCATGGGCTAATTTGCAGCCTTCGTCCCTGGTTAGGCTTTTAAAAGGTGTTAGCATTAAGGGGGAGGGAGGTTAGTAACGACACACAGATGCATAAAAAAAAACAAGATAATTAGAAAAAAAATAAAATAAAATAAAAACATATTATCAGTAATACGCGGTTATTGACATGTTAACACTTACTTGCTGTTAACACTCCCAGGTATATATTGGAGCAAAGTAATCAGCCTCATAAAAATAATTTAAAGTTACTATCAATTTCCAAACTTTGTTTGAGGGCTGGTTGTGCACCATCGTCATGGTTACTGTAATGGGAGCCTTGCTTTCAGATAAAATCAAAGCACCATGCACATAGCACTGCCTTTCAAAGCATTGAACACTTTTTCTGCAAAACAGACGTTCCTGTAACGCATGAAAAACAGATATGAGCAACTAAATGGTCCTGTCACTGAGGCACTTTTGTCATCAGCCGTGTCGCTATCTGATCAGGAAATGAATAACTGAATCATTCTTCCTCTTTGTTCATCTTTTCCTGCTTTAGCGTGACTCATGGGACCAGTCAGGGCCGGAGCCGGTATCCCAGGTGGATGGCCTTTGTCCAGACAGCCTGGCCTCTGTCAGTGTCCCTCCCTCCATGCCCAGCCCGGAGCCCCCTGGCAGCCCGTCGCAGTACCGTTCCCCCAGCCGCGGCTCCTCCATGGGCCCCGTCCCCAGCAGCCAGCCCTACACCCTGCATTCCCTGGAGGACGTCCACTACCATCCTTTAACCAGCAGCAGTACCTACCCTGTGCCCTCCTCCTTTCCATGCCCCCCGTACATGAGCAGCCCTGTCAGTGACCTGGTGTCCAAGATGGTGACAGAGGAGGTGGGCGAAGGTCACAGCAGCCTCCCGGCTGGCACTGACGCCCACTCCTCGTGGGCTAAGGAGGACGGAGTGAACCCCTGGTCCCCCTACGAGATCAGAAGGGCCTACTGACCCCAGTCCAACCAAGACTGCAGGTGGATGGAATTTCACAAACTTTTTCTTCCAGGAATAAAGTCAGGAAGCACCGACCTTGACGTAAATTGTTATTAAGAAGGTGTTTTTTTCTTTTTTGTGCTTTTTATTGGACATCGTCTTCATCACTTCATCATCATTTCCTGCTGACATTTGTACCTTCATTAGCAACACAGTAGCATTGTTTGACGATGTTGGACACAATTATATGGTGGAAAAATTCACATAGGGGTGTTTATTATTTTCCTCTTATTTTTGTTAATTTTAGTCTGTTTTTCAAGTTTGTATTATATGTAAAAAGAATGAAGAAGCTGGTAACAGTAACTACAACAGCAACAAATAAAATGCATTTAAGGATGAAGTCAATTTTCTTTTTCTAGTGTTTGAATGGAGAATTCACTCCATGCATGGGTCATGTTATACAGTAGCAGCCATTCAAAATGGTCCTTCCCAGTCAAATACCAGCTCCAACTCCCAGCAAGGTTAGCATAATTTGCATAATTTTATACTCTGACTCCACCCTTTCACTGAATTACAGGGTGTGACCAGAAGGTGGCGCTTCTCTTTAGATCTTAATATCCACAAATCATGACAGAAAGAATATTTTAGTACAAAGATTGATGTTTAAAAACCAGCAAAGGACCCATCAAGGAAAGTGGGGAAATTTTGAATGGCTACTACTGTATCTGTCCTTCAACAGAGACAAAACCGGCCACTTTAATGAGGACTGCTTTGTCTCTATGACTGAATGTTTGCAAACCTCTCGTAAAAGAAGACATTTTTTGGTTGGTAACATTACCCTATTACACAGCTTGCGAAATTTTCATACTAGTTTTTTTGTTTTTCTGTTTGTTTGCTGAATACGATGAATGTGATCGGTCAACCCAAATTTGTTCAGAAAATGATGCAAGTTTTCTGTAAAAATGCCTTGTGTTTAGCCTTTTGTCTGCATTTAGTTAGCATTAGCTAGCTGTGGTTGGCAGGTCGCTTCAGGGTCTAGCTTCTTGTCCAATTCTTCTTCTCATAGGAACATATATAGACCTAGCCTCGTGAGAGACCATCCTGATCTCAGCGAAGCTTTCAAGTTTCACTCGCTGATCAGTCTGGAGACTCTCCGTAAAGAAATTTGGAGCCGTTCAGCAAACGAGCGTCCAATCGAGGTGTGTGCACGCAACATGGCGGCTTCAGCCCGATGAAACTAGCGTTAGCGTGGCCATCGAGCAAGTTTTTATCGGAATTACAGAGTATTTTTCTTCACTGAAAGAAGAGCAAAACACACTGATCTGGAGGCTTTTCTCAGAGGAAAAGATGTTTATGCTCTTCTCCCGACTGGTTTTGACAAGATTAGCCTGGCTTGTGTTTGTGTTTTCGTGTCGCTCTGTTAGTACGATCATATGCTTCGTCGATCTGATTGGTTTATTTGGTCCGTCTATCACCAACATAGGCCAATCAGCTAACCAGTATATTCGCCCCTTCCCAAAATTACTTCAACGGAAGGTTTGCAGATGGATATGCGAGCAAATCCATTTTAGGCGGAGTCAGGTTAATATAGACCTATATCAACTGGATATAGGTCTAAACTATGTCTCATAGTGGAAATCGTAGCGCCTACCTCCAACCTCCTTTGCTTTACTGCCGAGCACTCATTTGGACAGTTCTCATCGTAGCAAATGCTAATGTTAAGAGTTCTTTACCAATTTAAACAATTCACACAGATCCTAAACTTTGACTGGGCCATCCTAAGATTTGGATTTGGACTGTGCAATATTTTCAATTAGCTACAACTCAAACTATACGACCAAACCGCAGGTTTTAAAAGTTCACAGCTCAGATGATAGATTGAACAAAGCTGTAGGAAATGTTTAAAGCTTGGGCAGATGCTCTAGAATCAAACTCTGCTTTCAACTTTTCCTCTTAAAGCTGATGTTCTCTAGCAAACATCTGAACATCTGGATTTCTACCGAAATTCTATTAAAAGCAGACAGATTTTTTAATTAGGTGACATTTTTAAGGTAGTCTATCTTTTTACTAAGAAGGATCAGAGTAAATGTCCTCCACACTTTAGCAAACATTAAAATATACAATTTTCTTTCCACTGTTATTCACTGCTTTGTGTCGGTCCTAATAAATCTTGATAAAGTGAATGAAGGTTTGTAGTCGTTACACGAAACGGTCTAAAAATGTTTTTGCAGGACTCAGTGTATTCCTGAAACATGTCAGCTGCCTTTCAGATGGAGCTTCAACTGAAATGACCTGCAGCGAGGGACCGACTGGGATTTCTGTTTGCTTGAATTTAAAGAAAATGAACTACAGTGGTGCTGTTGATGTTTGAAAAGATTTCAGAACTTCTTGGATGTTTTTTCTATCTCCTTAACGTCAGGAACCAGCTTGATTTCAATGTTTACTGTCTTCCAGCTGTCAGGCTGGACTGTTTCACATAAAGAGCAGTTATGTTTAGTGTGATGAGCATCCTTTATTCTAGTAAATATGTGCTTTAAGAAAACTATTGTCTGTATAAACACGCACTGTAATGGATCTATACAACTCTCCTGATACTAAATGGCTTCCTCTCTTTCTTTTATTACCTATTCATTTGATCTAATTTACCAATTTTCGCCCCCACCCACAGCTTCTCTGAGCCCTGGAGTCCCTGGAGTATTACTTCTAACGGCACTGCTTGTATGGCTACTCTGCTGTTGGCATGGCTTGTGTTGATTTTGCTGTGCAATAGTGTGTTCTTTTGAAATGAATTTAAAGTGTTAATTAGCCAAAACAAATAACTTTCCTTGGCATCACTCGAGTCTGGAGCCGCTACTTTTGCCCAAATATAGTAGCGCCCCCTCCCTCCCCTGCCATCTCCAGCAGTGACGCCACGGGTGCGTAAGCCTTAAGTAGCCATTCTCCCCGCTTACAAGCTAAATCAATAAACTACTAGACACCCGAGAAATATCAGCTGAAGATTTCCAGAGGACTTCACCATTGAAATTCACCAGAGCTATAGTGAACTGACAATGCCTACTCTGCATGGCAGCTGGATGCTCAATGTATTGCAAAAGTGGAAAAAAAAGAGTTATTCCACCACCTTTCGGATTCCTGATCCTCCACGGACGGGTTAATGCTGGACTCAACTCTTGAAGAGGAGGATTTGCTAATTTAACTTCTGGCCAGAGAAAAAACACGCATTATGTAGCCAACATTTGGAAGAAGAATGTTTTCAAGATGACTTGGATAATAGCGCGTTGTGACAAACACCAGATACAGCACTGGGACTTGATCAACAGCCGATACCGCACCGTGACGTCACTAACCAGTAGGTGGCAGTAGTGTTCTTTGACAAACATGGATGCCTCCAGTAAAAAACATTCACATGAAAATTACTCTGAATTAAAAACACTTATTTATTGAACAGGATGGAATAATTTCATATAAGTTTGAATTCTGAATATGATCAAACTTTTCCTTTAAGCCATCTCTTTTTGTAATTGTCAAGGCCTTTGCACAATTTTATAAGGCGCTGGCTGTGATATGGGGCCTGTCATCGACCACCACTGCAGCTTACCTGATATCTTTATCAAGCTTTTGTGTTTTGCTTTTACCAATAAACATCTACAGTTTGCAGACAGAACAACTGGTTGGGCTATATAGATTGTGTGCACAGTTTTTGCACACGTCACTACCAGTGCGTTACAGCACAACAGTGTGTCATACACAGAACCTGTTCATAGCTCCTCAATACATAAAAAACAATAATGGTTGCAAATTGTTAGCTTAAGGGCGTAGAAACAAAGCTGATAAAACAGTAAGATGAACTTCTTTCTAATTAATCTTAATTCTAATTTCATTTACAGACAATTAATAAAGACCATATATGAACATAAGACTGATAAAAGAAATACCAGGTAACCGTGCTAACTACCTATGGTGCTATTCTAGTGACAGATATCTTCTTTTGTTTTTAATAGACGCATCTGTTGACCTGATCTGTGCTCAGCTACCATCCGTTCCATCGATCATTGGCAATAACCGGATCATCAGGCTTTTGCCCCTCACTCTTTTACTTCTTCTTTAAAACCCTAATACCATTTTCCCCTCCCTAAAAATAGTAAGCGTAGTTAATGATAATATTTTAAAGGTTAATAATGTATTTTCTAATGAAAATTAATGCATTTAAATCCTTGCTGTTTTATCGCTCATCTGTGCCCAGTCTGTACCGGAAATGGGATCCTATGCTACCGTGCTTACAGGAGCTAACTTATTGGGCTTTGGATTTAAACATAAATCTAGTCTTTTGGAGGTTTATTTTTTTCCTTTCATGTCAACATTATGGTATATAGTGCATAAGATGAAGAAAGAAACAACTAAAGTCAGATAAACATGGTTTAATCATATTTTGCTGGACTGCTCTGAGCATGTCCAGTGACTACGTCATAGAAGCAATTTAACAGAGAAAATGTAAAAAGCTTCATAGAGTCATAAACATTTTAAATATGTGTTTTAGCATTCTTTGGTGATTTAAGGATAGAAATAAGTATTTTTAGTACCATTATTACATTATTTATGATGAGCTGGATGAACATCTGCTTGCACATGCATACGGATCGGGTAGCGACAGCATCATCTAACATGTAACTGTGCCCAGTACTCGAGCTGAGGGGGGATAAGGGGGGAAGGCACACCCCTTTTTAAAAAAGAATCTTAAAAATCATCCCCCTTTTTAAATGACCATCCTACGGAAAAGGATTATGGTCACTGAAAAAAATTAAAAAAGTTAAAGTTAAATTTTATATTACTATTAAAATTTAATCTTGATTTTTAAAGATTACTTCAGTTTAATATGGGAAAAAAGTCAGAATTCTGACTTAACTTAAATCTCAGAATTGTGGATCTTAGTTTGGATGGGCACCATGAAGGCAGAGATGTGGAGCACTCAGCTTCACTGACAGAGATGTGAGATGTTTGGGAGGAACAGGAACACATTGATGGAAAATGAGAGAATTGGGCGACTTTTTACATGGCTGAGGGGTCCCCGGTGATGCTATTTCATTAATAGAAGAGCAGAAGGTGATTAAAACAAGTTTAGTCTTAAAACCAAACATGGCTACAACTTGATGCTAACATGTTTGTTAACTGTCAGAATAGTCAGAATTCTATTATACTAAAATAAAATTTAAAATTCAGTTCACATTTGTTTGCAGTGGCCCTAATCCTATTCCGTACCATCCCCTGTGACATTTTATTAGTGTATGTGTGAAATTTCTACTATATATTAACAGTAATGCCAATAATATTGCCCCCTTTCAACATATTTTAGGGCTGTGCTAGCTTACGGGTAAAGCTGAAATTTAAAACAAATAAAATGTAAAAGAAATGACATTATGACTACTGCTGGACTATGTAGGGACAGTGATAGCCATGCTAACTATAGCAATGCTAACTATGCTAACTGTGTAGGGCAGGGATAGCCATGCTTAATAAGTATGTAGGGGCATTGATAACTATGCTACCTCT